>CM050930.1:3750148-3830464 GCA_027742785.1 Vigna reflexopilosa | reverse complement strand
GCATATTGTGGCAGTGAAGACTACGGGAAATGTGTTCTGCTATGAGGTTTTTATTTCCAGCATCCTTGACTTCAATAATGCTAATTTCTTATGTAGATGCCATTTATATTTATGTAAGTTGTGGGAATTAGGCTGTTAAAGAGTTAAACATTAAGACAAAAAACTGGAAGGAGCTCCTCACTGATGAGCCATTCACAAGGGATGACCTTATAACCATTCAGGTAAGTTGGGTTTGAACAAGAACATTTTTTTTCTCTTGCTTCATCTTTCGTTGTCTTAATATCAAGTTGCGGTGTTTGTGTACTATGTGCAGAATCCTAATGCACTTGACGACAGGGTTCTTCTGGATTTTGATCATGTTAAAATGACTTGAAAGTTGATGATGAGGGTATGCTAGCTCATTCATCTTTTGTGAGCTATAAATCTCATATTGGTCTTGAATCTTGATGTTGCCTTTTTTCTGTTATTAGTATTAGCTTTGACACATTCTATTTTTTCTACCTTCAGAACTACAGAAAATGAGTTCAGATCCAACCTATAACATAAACATGTCGGGTGATATCAAGCAAATGCTTAAGGAGCTTGGAACTGATAAAGGAAAGGAAACTGCAATGCATGGGGGTGGTGGTGGCAAGGCACAAAAAGAAAGGGCTGCTGCACTTGCTGCCATCATAGCTGCAAGGTCCCGTATGGATGAAGATTCCAAATCAAATCCAAATAAAGAGGCCAAAGTTCCTCAGACATTCAGTATCGTAGATGCTGCATCAGCTGCAGTACATGGAAGAAGTGCAGCTGCTGCTAAAGCCTCATCAGGTGATAAAACTGCTGCTAGGATAGCTATGCACATGTCTGGTGACAGGGCGCCAGTGAATGCAAAGATGGTGAGTTTCTTAGATATACCCTCCTTTTCACCAATACATATTGAAAGCTAACATTTGCAAATTGAATTATCTTTTCAATGTACATTATGTAACTGTTAGAGATGTAGTATAAAAGAGTTGATTAAGGCCTCTTCTCTTGACTTAAAAGCTTATAGGTGGAAGATTCACTTCAATGATTCTGTATTACATCTGTGACTGTGACTCGTGGTTTTATACTAGAAATGGCAAGGGATTGGACTTAACTAACCCCTGAAACCATTAATGTCTTTTCACTTAACAACTTAAGCTTATTTATTGGTGGAAGAATCATGAATGATTTTATATTATACCTGTCACACATGGTTTTAACTCTAGAAGTTACAAGGGGTAGGACCTAAGTCACTCCATAAGTATTAGCTCAATGTGGGAAGATTGTCCAGGGCTAGTGACAAGCCAACGTGAGCTTAACCTCTCTCCCCACCCAACCACTCACACTACTAAGGATTGAACATTTTCAGGTAACTAAATGCCAATTGGATAGACTTATAGACTTTGATGTTTAGAAATTGAGAATGGATTGGCCCTGGCATAACACCAAGAGCTAACTCAGAGGGGGTGGGGATTGCAAGTCTTATAAAGATACTACTTTTGCTATATTTGTTGCTAGACGATGTGTGATCTCAACATATTGTAAAAGGGACATTAAACCAAAACCATTCTCGACATATTGTAAATGTAACATCAAACCAAAACCATTCTTAGGCGATTGGGTGATGTATGAGGGTGAATGAATGTTTCACTTACCTTTTCCTAAACACTTAAATTCTTAGGTACACATGAATGTTTTTATATGACATCTCTTATAATGTAGTTACCTGTTTCAGGTAAAAAGCCGTTTCACAACTGGTGCTGCTTCCCGGTCTTTTACTTCAACATCATTTGATCCAGTTACAAAAAATGAATTTGAATATGTGAAAGTTGAGAAGAATCCAAAAAAGAAGGGTTATGTACAGCTGCATACGACACATGGTGATTTGAACATTGAGCTACATTGTGATATAACACCTAGGACGTGTGAAAACTTCATCACTCTTTGTGAGCGGGGATTTTATAATGGAGTTGCTTTTCATAGAAGCATAAGGTTAGGTATAATAACATTGCATATTTCTTCCCGTAGTAAATTAAGCCTTAGATTTATGGTCTCATAATCCATTTTTGTGCAGGAATTTTATGATACAGGGTGGTGATCCTACTGGTACTGGTCGAGGAGGTGAATCTATATGGGGAAAGCCTTTTAAAGATGAACTTAACTCCAAACTAGTTCACTCTGGAAGAGGTGTGGTAAGCATGGCGAATAGTGGCCCACACACCAATGGTTCCCAATTCTTCATCTTGTACAAGTCTGCAAATCATCTAAACTTCAAACATACAGTTTTTGGAGTAGTTGTAGGTGGCTTGACCACACTTGCTGCCATGGAAAAGGTTCCAGTTGATGATAATGACCGACCTCTGGTTAGTCGTACTTTCTTTTTATTGTTGATGCAATACATTGTTCCCCCTTTTTTTAGGTTTTATTCTTCTCAAATGCATAAAGTTTCAACCTGTGTAATTGCAAACATATGATCACAAAATACGGATCTGCTTTAAAAAAGTAGATTCTTATGCCGTTGTACATATTTTGTTATCTTCTGCATAAATATATTCTTTTCCCAAACGTCTGTTTAGTTTGGACTTCGGGTTTTGTGCATTAGTTTTTCGTTGTGGGTACTGTTTCTACTGCTACTACAACTCCATATCATTGTATCGTGTGGGATTACAATGTTTGCGCACTTTCATTTATTACTTTCAGTTGTAGACTAACTGGACCACAGTATGATACATTTTGTGTTTCCTTGTGCCTTGAGTGCCTTGTTTGTTAATGGTGGCAAGTTTTTACTGGTTTGAAAAGTTGATATAATATATTAAGAATACTTGGTTTAATATTTGATGTTTTCTAAATGAACTATACACAATTATCCAGCGTGCCATTCTTACCACTTCAAACAATGCGTTATGTTCCATACATTTTTCATATTGCAGGAGGAAATCAAGATAACAAGTGTCACGATTTTTGTCAATCCTTACACGGAACCAGATGAAGGAGAAGAGCATGATAATGCCACAGAGAAGAATGTAGAGGATGAGGATAATGTAATATTAATGATCCATAATAGTTGAGACATCTCTCACTGTTTTTTTTCATACTTGTGAATGGTTTTTGTCAACTGTCGTATGTTTCAGGGTAAGGTAGGCTCATGGTTTAGCAATCCTGGTGCTGGAACATCTGAATCTGGAAGTACGGGGGTCGGTGGTGGTGTCGGCAAGTACTTGAAAGCTAGGAATGCTCAAGCTACATCTGCTAATCTTGATACCAGTACAGCCGTTGTAGGAAAGAAAAGAAAAGTGGGAGTTGCCAGCAGTGACTTTAAAGATTTTTCTGCATGGTAACAATCCCAATTTCGTACAATTTGTAAAAATCTGTAAACTCCTCGTGTAACTTATTATATTTGCATTGGGGAAATTGACGGGATAGCGAGAGATAAAATTTTGCACGCCATTCAGGATTTGTACAATATATGTAGCGTTTTCATTGGATGCAAGCGGAGTAGAATCATTGCCTGGGTTGTCTCTTGTTCCGTCGCTGCATTGTCAGAATTTCGTAATTTGGTCATGGATTTGATAGATTGGTTCTCCCAAGAGTATTAGGGGCTTAATATACATTGCTTTGCTCTATTATACATCTCCATTCCAAGAAAGAGTTACGCTATGTACATCTTTTAACAGCTCTGTACCATGCTTTCTGGGGGCATTATCAATCCGATCGACTTTTGCTTGCTTGCAGGGAACTTAATTTATTCCTGCTCAGTCATCAGTGGTCTGGCGTGAATGGTAAGTTCAGGCAGGCTAGGGTGGCATTCCCAAGGACACTTCAAGTTAGTGAGCCTAGCTAGGTTTTCATTGACTTTAGTGACGGACTCCTGGTCACATTTTGGCATCTTATACAGCTACTGTACAATTCATAGTACAGATATCACACTACATTTATCTAAAGTAAAAAATGAGGAATCTATGTATCATTCAACCAAGGAGAACAAATGGAAGGAGTCCATTTGATCGCTTAGCAGCAGGTTTCATGCCAGAATCATACGATCATGTAGCTTTGCAACAATTGTCTTACTATGGATAAGGCCAACCCTCTATTGCTCTCAATCCATGCACATGTCTGGCAGTCAATAGTTTAAATGCCTGACTTGAAAGTGCCTTATCCACATAATAATTTGTTCTATTCACGTAATGCTTGAAAATCTAATCTCTTTAAATTTAATAACTTAAAAAATAAACACAGTTACGTAAGACACAATGGAACATCTCAATTTCTCAAACGTTGTTTGTTATACTTATTTGACTAGACCTTTATGTAATATTTTTATTTATTATAAATCAATATCAGCATTTTTTTAAAATTGTAATCAAAATTTTGACTAGTCTATCTTTCTGAACTTACGTCTATCTGTTTTGTTAAGTAACAAAATAACGTAAGCTAGTAATTTGTCACACTAATTTAAAATTTGATGGAATAATCATATAGTTTTATTAATTAGTCTAGTGTCAATCAATGATATGAACATATAAAAAATATAATCATATGTGTTTGTGAATATATATTTTACAACAAATTAGGTCGATGAAGAAATATTGGATTGACAGAAGAAAAAGAGTAGGTACGTGTAAAATTGAATGAATTAGTTGGTATGGTATCTGACTAAAAAATAAAAGAAATGTGACATATATAACCAGACCAACAGGTTTCAGAATCCCTGCAATGTTTGGGAAATCTACAAAGGTAGAAAGATAACTTTAGCATCATGATCTTAGCTTTGGCACTCGATGTAGAAAGATTGTAAAGGTAAGGGAAGGGGGTTTAACTGCAGTTCAAAAATTCTGCTTTTAGTGAACTCGACTCTCTTGAATCTTATTCGTTTATTTTGGTTCCAAAAGCCTTCACTTTTGCTTACTGATGATGACGATAAGAAGAATATATTATTTAAAGAAATTAAAATAACCAAAAGATAGAATTTTTTTCTCGTCGTACGGTTGAAAATTTTAAAGAGCGTGAAAATGAATAAATTTAATGTAAACATTTTTATATTTATGAAATTATTTTATATATTTTTTCCTAACATGAAATTTTGTAGAATCTTTCATTGTTTGTTAAAAGAAATATTTACTTTTCAAATAATTTAAATACAAAAGAGGAATCATTTTCCGCAACCACAATGTTTGTTTGTTAGGCTTAATTACTTTTTGATTATTTTATTAAATTTGACCTTTTTATTAATAAAATATTGAATCAAGCTTTTCTGTTTATGAAAAAATAATAATCATATGACTCTTTCAATATTCAATCAACTCCTTAACTTTTTTTCTAAAAATGTAGCAATGTGACATTTGGGTACATTAAAATTAATGTTATTAATTTTATGGATTTTCATCTTGGTTACAAATTGCGTTATGCTTAACATAAATTTATCAATATTTATTTGTCAACAATTTTACATTAGTTGGATGAAAATAAGTTGTTACTTTTTCAAAAATGAGAAACTTAATTGAATATTTTACTAATTGTGAAACTAAATTGAATAAAATAAAATTCTCAATCCAAAAACTTTTTTTCTTTTAAATAATTTTTGAATGTAAATGCTATATATATTTATATTTGGAGACAATTCTATAGAGACACGATTAGTAATGGTTAAATATTTAATTATGTTTTACTAATTTTTTAATTAAAAGTTCTTAGTATACTCATTTAACTGAAGACATTTATTAATCAATTGTTTTACGGATCTTTTAAGGAATATGACATACTTTATGGTGTCAACCATTTTAATTTATCTGAGAATATCAAGAACACCTGGTTTTTGTAATATTAAACTGCACGCAGCTAGGATTGAATCTACGAAACCCAAATTGGTATACTGATTTATTTTTTTGGTATTCGACAACGGAAAAAACAAAACAAAATTCACTCAACCACATCTGCAGTTAAGAAAAACACTGATACCTCAGTATCAGAGATACAGTAATTCAGTACCATCACAATGCTACGGTTGTGACGTTTCAAAATGAAATCCAAAAGAACATGAATCTTTTTCACAATGATTTATTTACATAAGAGAGTATGTTAATGTAAAATTTTTAAATTACATTAATACATTATACTCTTTCGTGAAAATGTATGCCGTCGTCACATTATGTTTAAAAAGTGTTGTTTTTAATTCGAAATTTAATAATATTTTCCGGTGGTACTGATAAATTTATTTTCATACCAATTTGATTTTAAGTATCTATGTAAAGGGTTCATAATATTAATCAGAAACCACTTTTAAAGAAATCCTCATAAAATCAATAATTTATGATCAAATGATAACATAAATTTTTTGAAGTTATTTTTGTATCATATAAATGGTTCTGTAAATGGGAAGACAAACATCCTTACAGTTTGTCGGCATGTTAAACAGTTGATAATTAATATATGTTTCAGAAAAATGATACAGTTTGTGTTGTGAAATGGAGAATGAGTCCAAAATTATATCCATGGCGATCTCCAATAATAAATGAAAAAAGGTTGTAAAAATATTTAGAAGAATGCTCCCTGCGTTGCACGGGTTCTTTGAAAAGTAATTGTCATATTTCATAAAACTTGTTTTTTTCCTTCTATTGAGTCGAAACTGTGACGCAGAGTGCGCCCCATGTGTTAAACGATCACAGGAAACACCACAACAACACCATCCATCAATGCATCGTAAAAATCATCTTTTACAACGATACAAATTAAGAACAGCACCTGTTTCAAGAAGCAAAGTAAAATATATATGAAGCATTTCTTTTTCTTCAGAAATTCTTAGATAAACACGATCTCCTACACTAGATCACTTTATCAAGTACGAGTGCATTCATGGAGTTGAAAGAAATAGATTAGTATATATATCTGCGAAATGACGTGTATACACGGTAATTAATTTTTTCTTTTTTATCTCTGCTACAGTCCAAACGAAAATAAATTAGTATTTTGTAGTTGTGGCAGTGACATAGCAACTATAGGCTTTCTTACAAATGTAACAGCTTTTTAAATAAAAAGAAAATGGATATGGGGCTCACCTCAACAACAGCAAAAAGAAAGGATAAAGCCGCCAATTATGCAGTTCTTTTGTCTGCTTTATTGTTTATCTGTTTGCAACACACAGAAGAAGAGGGTCTTCACTTCTATATATATATATTCATAGATGAATTTCATCAACTACAGATACAGTTCTTTTCAGGAAACTGGTTTGTTCTTGGGTTTAACTTCATTAAATTGTCAGAGATGTTAAATCTGAATTTATGTTTCTTAACTAAGCTTTAATCAGGCTTAGTTCACCATTTGTTTTCTAAAGTGGTTGAACTTTTCGTACTGCATAATATTGGACTAACCGTTATGTGGGGTTGGATTTAAAATGTCAAATAAATATAATGAAAGATTAATTATTATTGACAACTTCATTATTTATAGGTGTGAATTGGAAAATGCTGAATCTCGTGGTTGAGGATGAAAGCAAAAACTACATGGAAAATCGGTCATCCCCACCAATTGCTCTTAGAGGAAACAAGAAAAAGGGAAAAGGTTATTGGGACTCCCTTTTCTGTTTATATCTATGGATTTCAGCATGGCTAATATCCTGTCTCATCTTGTCGGGAGCTAATGGCTTAGAAGAAAAGAAAGAAAAGAACATTAGCGTACAAGGGCACCATAAAATGAAGTGATTAAGTTGATGGAGAGGTCAAAATATAAAGTGATTTTTTTCCCCTAATGATTGAGGAAGAAAAACAAATTAAAGAAGCCGTGCAACTTTTGAAAGAAGACCCTGAGAATAATGAAATGGTATAATTGAGAAAAACAAAGTTGTCTAATAATAATAATTAAAATGTGTAATTAAAGAAAGCAAACGTGGAGATAGGAAGAGGCCAGAGAATAATCGCAGACGTGGTTTTAAAGAATAATTAATTGGGAAGTCAAATCGTAATGAGGGTAGGCTGGGCCATGTAAGAAAGAAAGAAGGATTAAAAAATGGTTATAATGGTGTGGAGAAAAAGTGAGAAGGCATGCCCTAGAAGTTGGCATTAGAAGGAAAGAAAAGTATATAATAATGGTGGGATTATGAAAATGGTTGAAGAAAGTGGGTTTGTTTGAGTTTGAGGAAGATGATTCACGCCGGCAGCTTTACCCTTTCACTCTCTATCTACCCAAATCGAACTTTGGCACGCCTGCTCCCACTCATCTCAAACAATGAAAAGGATCCCTTCTCCCTACCTTTTGCTCACACTTTCTTATTTTTCATCTTTTGTCAGACACAATTCTATTCTAAGCATCACCTACGCCATGCCCATCCTTATTATTTTTATTTTATCTTTCAATAAAACAATATTATTATTATTATTATTATTATTATTAACCCAACCCCACTTCCCTCTCCATCGCACATCGATTCCACAAAAAACAACTCCACCTCATCCCTCAAAAATTAACCCACATACATATCATTAACAATTACGTAACTTTGTATATAGAAGTATGGTAAGTATGTAATGTATCCATTCAGAATTTCCTATTCCACCGCCACACCCCAATTCCCACCGTTAAAAAACCACGTTACGTCCATTCTCTTTGGTTCGTTGGGTTCGTTGATATCCATGCGATTGAGTGAGTGAGTGAGTGATGAGTGATGAGTGATGAGTGAGTGAGTGACCAATTGATATCCATGCGAGTCAAAGGTTAATAACCTTAAATGGATACCACGTTGTTTGGTGTAGTGAGATTCCAACATCAACTCCAACCTCCTCAAGGTGATCAAGATCAATCCCTCAACAACTCCACCACCACCACCAGCTCTCCATCCTCCAGACAACACAACTATCCCTACCCACAAGAAGACGAAGAATGCTTCAACTTTTTCATGGATGAAGAAGACCTATCCTCGTCTTCTTCCAAGCACTACTATCCCTATCAACCCCACCCTCCCTCCACTACACCTACCACCACCACCACCACCACCGACCTCTCCTTCTCTCCCACCCGAGACGCCGCCTTCCCTTTCCAGCTCTCCGGCAAGTGGGCCAACGACATCCTCCTCGAAACCGCACGTGCCGCCTCCGACAAGAACACCACGCGCCTCCAGCAACTCATGTGGATGCTCAACGAACTCGCCTCCCCCTACGGCGACACCGACCAGAAACTCGCCTCCTACTTCCTCCAAGCCTTCTTCAGCCGCATCACCCAAGCCGGGGACCGAACCTATCGAACCTTGGCCTCGGCCTCCGAGAGAACATGTTCCTTCGAATCCACGCGCAAGACCGTGCTGAAATTCCAAGAGGTCAGTCCCTGGACAACCTTCGGACACGTGGCGTCCAATGGTGCCATCTTGGAAGCCTTGGAAGGCGAGCCCAAACTACACACAGTTGACATCAGCAACACTTATTGCACCCAATGGCCTACGCTCTTCGAAGCCCTTGCCACTCGAAACGACGACACTCCGCACCTCCGTCTCACCTCCCTCGTCACCGCCGCCTCCGCGCACAAGGTCATGAAGGAAATCGGCGCCAGAATGGAGAAATTTGCCAGACTCATGGGCGTGCCCTTTCAATTCAACGTCGTTCAGCACTTAGGTCAACTTTCTGACTTCGATTTCGGCGCCTTGGATATCAAAGAGGACGAGGCTTTGGCTATTAACTGTGTCAATACTTTGCATTCGGTCTCCGCCATCGGGAACCACCGTGAAGCGGTGATATCCTCGCTGAGGAGGCTGCAGCCGAGGATCGTGACGGTGGTGGAGGAGGAGGCGGACTTGGACGTGGGATTGGAGGGGTTGGAGTTCGTGAAGGGTTTTGAAGAGTGTTTGAGGTGGTTTAGGGTTTACTTCGAAGCGTTAGAAGAGAGCTTTCCGCGGACGAGCAACGAGCGGTTGATGCTGGAGCGGGCGGCGGGGAGGGCGGTGGTCGACCTGGTGGCGTGTTCGGCTTCGGATTCGGTGGAGAGACGGGAGAGGGCGGGGCGGTGGACGAGGAGGATGCATGGAGGTGGATTCAATACGGTGGCGTTTAGCGAAGAGGTGTGTGATGACGTGAGAGCGTTGTTGAGGAGGTATAGAGAGGGATGGTCAATGGCACAGTGCTCTGACGCCGGAATATACCTTTCGTGGAAGGACCAGCCGGTGGTGTGGGCCAGTGCATGGAGGGCCTTGACGTAGTGTAGAGGAGAATGACTTGACGTGAGTAATGAGTTGGGGACTGAATCCCACGTGCTCTCTGTTCTCAAAGCACGTGCCCCTGGCTCAGCCGAGGGCTTTTTTTTTCTTTTTCTTTAAGCTAATTCATGTCTTTTTTTCCAGTTTGGTACTTAAGACAATGGTATTAATCGGAGGGTATGAGGATGATTGCAGCAAAGGGATTTGCCTGTATTATTCAAAAAGGAATCATCAGACTAAATTTATTTTCATCATTCTCTTTTTTCACATTTACTTTTCATTTTTCACAATTTCTGTTGTACATACTTTATATATATTATATTATATTATATTTCGGTTTATATCTCAAGCTATTCAAGTACTTTTCGTAAACTATTCAAGCAGTACGTACCATCCCTCTATCAATTAATCTATTCTCTCATCCAGAATAATTGAAAACAAGAAGCTGTTGCTTCGTTATTCTGGCAGATAAAATGAAAAAGAAATTACAATCACACTTGATGGCTTGTTACTTGTCTCCTAAAATCTGGGACCATTTCCAGCTAAAAAGAACGTTCTTGCGTGACCATTCAATAACTAGGAAAATAGTAATGAATTGTCAATGATTGTGAAACTGTATATTCCTCTCGAGTATTTGTTATTTTATTTTGTCATTAATAAGAAATTGCTAACTTATTAGGCTAAAATATAACTTATTGTCGCAATCCAAATGTGTAGGTTGAAGCGTATTGATTATTGACTAAGTTAAAGCAGGTGGTAGTTGATCATTGATATAAATTATAATTATATATTATCCAAGCTGGTCCAGATTTGACCAGAGATGAGAAGAAGCATAATTGTTGTGCGTTTTAAGAAGTAGAATTCCGTGATAATCTTGTATTTTAGAGTATATTTAAGATCATCAACAGTAGTGAGACATACCAAAACATTTAATTCATGATGAATTTAGTGGAAAAGCAAAATAGGATTTGGTGTTTTTGCGTATGAAGATGATATTGAAAGTAAAAGCAAAGGAAGATGGAAGCATAAATAAAATGAGGTCGTTATCTAGTTTATGGGAAATAGAATCTTAGGACGGCCACCAAGTTGCGTTATTGGTTGGAATATATGTCATTAAAAGGTGCATAGTCATTAGTGGGTTTAAAGGTTTTAGTGGCCAGCACGCTGTCTTTGAATTGGTCGTATTCTTTATTTTTATTTTTTTTCTTTTCTTTCTCTGAGCCTAAACTATACTAGTATCTATGTATCTATTATCTTTGTATATGGCACCTGTTTTAACTTTAGGCTCTGCATGGCCCCCACAAAACCCTGAGGTCTTTGATGGAGGTAAGAAAGATAAGGGGGGGGGGGGGGGGGGGGGCTCATGAGAGACTCCTTTTTCCTAAGAAAGCCAATAAATTGGTAAGTACATAAACAATGAAAAGGAAATAATATGAATAGTGGGTTCATCTTTTTAGGGTTGCACATCTTGAACTTCTGATGAGACTTGCCCCCTCCACGTTAACATATCCACTCTCCACTCTTTCTGCATCTTTTCCCTCCCTCATTTTAAAACATTTATAGCTTCTTTCTTTTGGTTTTTTATTAAAGGGAGTTTGATGCTGGCCCATACCTTCTTCTGCAGGTTTAAGCTTTTCTATCCTTTTCTATACCATTGACAATGACAAGCTCATCTCTTTATGTTTTTATGGGGCCATCTTCATGTAGAATGCTAACTTCACTCTATTCATTTCAAACTCTTACTACCTCACCATCTCTCTTTTTCTCTCCCTATTAATCCCTTTTCCTCTTAAACATATACTCCTATATATCATACAAAAACCTCATCAAACTTCAAACTCAAATTAAAAGGATTTATGCTATCTATATTATCCTACACCTCTCCTGAATAACAAAGAAAACAAGGATCAAACTTGAAATAAAATTAAATTAAATGGATTCATGGCATCTAAATTCTAGTTTTATGTATTTGACATGTAAGGGCCAGCCAATAGGAACTCTATAGAGTTGGGCTACAGAATTGGGCCCAACGTTAGGAAGAAGAAGAGAGAGAGCTTTGTTCAAAAAAAAAAAATCATCGTAGAAAGTTCATGCTGGAACCCCTTACGTGTGAAAGTTCGTTCTGTAAAACTTGTTCTAAAAAATTCGTTCTGAAAAATATTAATGTTTCAGAAAAATTGTAACTATACTTTAAATTTGATTTTGACTTAGATCATAACAAAATAGAAAAAAAAAATTGAGTTCCACTAATGATGTTTTTATCGATCATAATATTCCGTGAAAGAAAATAATTGAGGTAGGGTTAGGTCATCTCATGATATGATAGTATTAAATAACTAACTTATGACCTCCATATATACGCATGTACGTGAAGCAATTCGAAGGTGGTAACGAAGGATTCGACCAAAAAAATGAAAATAAAAAACATGGAGTATAGAGTTGTAAAAAGTGCACACGTGAAAGAATGATTTACATAAGAAATAATTACATGATGCCGTGACACAAGTGATGAACAAGGCTGGATTATTAGCAAAAATCCAATGAAGTGGATAATCTTTGTCGGTATAGATGCGCTCCCTCAATCTAATCTCAACATAGCCTAAATTAAAGTGAGCAAATTATTGAGACTTAGGTTTCCATGTCCGATAGTCCTGAAGAAGTGAGCTTTCCAACAAGTGCTTGACATGCAAAACGGGGTAAGGTATATATAACCGTATATAAAATCTTTGTATATGACAATGTACAAAGAGAAGTTACATTATTAGAAGCCGCTCCAGCCGTGAGGCAATCTCCATTTTCTGTGCCAATAGATAGACACTCTCGACCACAGAGGGAATTCAAAACTGTACTCAAGAGGGTGATCAACAGGTCCTGCCACTATCATAGGCAACCACACGTATCTGGAGTCTCTTAAGTCGGCCGGATTCCACCGATCCGCCATGAAAATAAATGAACCGGGGAAGCCAGGTAGAGGAAGCACAAAAGTGCTCTGAGCAAAGAAGGTTGTAAGCCTAAACATTTTGTTTCCTCCAATGCATGGATTCCCAATTGTTTCCCAAGGCCCCAAAATGGACTCGGCTGCATGAGCCAGCGCCTCATTTGGCGCCCATCCTGTGCAGCCTGAAGTGATCATGTAATATGTGCCCTCGTGTTTGAACAAAGCTGGAGCTTCTCTGTGTTGTCCCACAAGAATCCTTCTCATCACAGATGTCACGTTCAGATAATCTTCAGTAAGGGGTCCGATGTGCAGCTCACTGTTGTCTTCGGAGGAGTAGATAAGATATGCCGTGCCATCATCGTCTTTGAACACTGTCATATCCCTGCTTTCATATCCATGGGGTCTTTGGCTGCCGAGATAATCAAATGGTCCATCAGGTGTGTCACTGATTGCTACTCCAGCAGCTGCTTTCGTGTAGTTGGCATCATCGATATGCATCCACATCACATACTTTCCGGTCCTCTCGTTGTAAATAACTTTTGGCCTCTCAAGCACATTAGACGTGTGCAGATCATGGGTTTCATTTGTTTCATCTGCTGCCAATACAATCCCCTCATGTTTCCATGTCCACAAATCCTTCGAAGAATAGCAACCAACTCCAATAATGTCCACCTAGTGCAAAAAGGAGAAAATGACTTCACTTTGCAGAACTGGAAACTGAGATCGTAAAGAGCATCAAGAATTACTTCAAAAACATGCAAACTTAGAGAGCATACTAATTTATAGAAGAAAGTTTACTTTTCATAAATTTGAGGGAGAGAAAGCAAAGGCACAGATAAAAACAAACCACCATCTGGTGCTAACTATATCTTTCATATCAGCATCTATCTGGGCAAGGAATAAAAAAATTCTTCATGTAAACTGACTAGTGATACAATATTTTGCCCTGAGTTATTCAGTACAAAGAGTTTTTTCTCAGTGCTTGCGTACCAGATGTATATGTCAATTAACATGGTAAAGTCTGAAACATGTGAAGGATATTTCCCTGACCATTGCCATCACTTAAAGTCTTACCAACTGGATGAGGTAAGAGAACACAATGTGGAAGGTAAAAAGTCTGGATCATTTAATTTCTTTGCTTTTGAATACAGGAACCAAGTAAATTTCTGACTCTAACTTGAATAAATTGAACTATTTGGGTGAAACTTTTTATTGGATTCCAAATTGCAGAAAAACATCAATGTTATGGAAGTATAAACTTTTTACTCAGTGGCAAGAACTATATTCAGTGGATTCATGAGAAGTAGCAATAAGAATTCTGAGCAATGTTTATGTAATTTCAGTTGTGGCAGGCTTCATGTTCAATGGAAGGTACCATCAAGAATTCCATCTTCAAATTCAAACTATTACATGAACTGCATCTTAAGGAATCCAAATCCATTGAATTCCCTTTTTTTTAAAAAAAAAACAAACAAAACCTCTTAATATGTTTGCATTTGATCCAAACGGAGAAGACTTTTACATTTATTAATATCTCTATTGGTGCAAATGGAAGGACACTTATATATCCCTTTATCATAGACCAACAAGAATATGGAAATTTTATGACAACGGTAGCATATTAAGAACAAAAATGAGACCTTTGAAACATGACATTTCTCTGACAAAGACTCCAATACAATTATTATGGAGGGATACTAAGCAGGTTCAGAAACAACCGGAGGTAAAGATACATATAAGCAAATACGATAATCAAACAAATATCTCTAAGCTACAGAGTTTTTGTTAAACAACCAGTCTTATTATTTCTCTTTCTCAAAATAAACAAAAGATGAAACCATCTAAACATTGCACTATAAAAAGATGGTAGACACTTTCACAACCACTAAATGTTTATAAATTATAATAAGCTACATAACATACTGCAGCAAGGAAGACAATTATTAACTTAGAAACAGAACAGAAGTTCTACTGAAAAAAAAAATGAATTACCCGAGCAGCTCCTTTCTTGTGAACTTGGTAGGTAGGCCCATCTTTATATTCACCATACCAATAGTATGTTCTTGATTTTTTATCATAGAGAATGCCGCCTCCATGAGCTTGAATAGGATTTCCATCAGTATCCAACCAAATTCTCCCAGGGTAATAGTAATAGCTTTCATTTGCAGGAGTCTGTATTGGATCTATAGTTTTTTTATGACCAGGAAAAAACACATGTCTCAGTTGGGAATTTTCGTCCAGGAATTCGTCAATTAGTGTTGTTGTACGCTTGGGTCTGCGTTTTGCTGCTCGAGGAGACCTCTTTCCCTTTGGTGGGGGGATTTGAATGTTCTCCTCTTCAACCTCTTGAAGTTCAATGAATTGGGGATGATGGTTCAAGCGCAGTTGAGACTCTCCACCAGTTCTATCTGTGTGATGGATATAAGTATATAAATGAAGCAAAATCAAGCATCCTAACAAGCTCAATACCACAACAGACGTTGAATATCTGCTCCCTGCATTGCAACCTAGTATCGTAGGTTTCCTGTATTTGTTCCTCGTCCTCATTTTCTCTTCCTTTTTATCTTCAAAATAAAGCGGCGGCTAATCAAATGCAACCTGTGGAAACCTGATAGATAACACGACCAGATAGAAGTTAAAAACATAACTTCCCTATACGATAACAATTTCATAAATCAAAATCAGTTCAAAATCAATTTATCCCCCTACACACTAGAAATTTCATAAATCAAAATAGGTGCAAAATGAAACTGCAAATAACGACACCGTATATTTCCCAACTAGGTTTATCACTTTATCCCTTTTTTTTTTCTGCTGGTATCCTCTTTGGAAGACAATCCAGACAATCCAATTCTCGATGTTCAGTTTGGCACCATTTTATCCCTTTCCAATTTCATGAACTTTTACACATACTACAATACAAAAAGTAAACTACAACAAGTGTCAACGCTTTTGATTGGATACAATAAATTACCCTATCTTCCAGGTTTGTTAGAAGTAATTGAAGTTGAAACCACTATTTTTACCCTACTGTGTTTCTAAATACTATAACAACTGCCACCAATGAATCATTCTAATCAACAGAGTTACACCCTCATGTGTCAGATCCATTAAGAAGAAAAACCTAATAGAACGCAATAAAAGCAACAGAATAATCAGAAACCAGGGAACAAAGGCAAAGTGTGAGAAGAAGGTCTCTGACCTGGTACCACCCGAACTGTGGAACAAGCAAAACACCCCGTCATGCGGTTTCGTTGGTGGCTTTTGAGGGTCACAGACACAGTGGCATGACGCAACCACCGAACTAAGCTTAGTCCAAATACGAGGTAAGAGAGAGAAAGCAGGAAGAAAAAAAAATGAGATGATGTTGGGTAAGGGTAGTTAAGTTCCTATGCAGTTTGGATCTGAGTTTGAGGTTATGACATTGATTTGCAACCAAAGTTGTGCTTCCTTGTGTCTTTTGGTACCGACCCCAGCAACAGTTCTATTCTAGAACTTCTCTTTTACCATAAATGTCTCATCTTGCACTCCCTCCTTTAACTAATTTCCTCTCTTTCCTTATTATTACTTGTATCAAATATGGAACCATTTTATGCCATTTATGTTCAATTCTTCACAGCAAGACTCTATTTTTATTGTTCCATAGTGACACCTTAGCGTTTGAATTCGCTTTATTTAATAACCTTAGAGCAAAACGTGATAATGATTGGTAATCTAACTCCATTCATTTCATGCTGTGAACACCACAAGAGATGTTCAATAAATTGAACTTTGTGGTGAAAATTTGAACTTTGAGGTGAAAATTTGTTATGGTGAGACGTTGCTATGTGATACTAGCACTAACAGTACTGGTAAACAATGATTTAGTAGCTACAAAAATTATAGAAAAAACAACTTTTTTTATTAATCTGAGATTGGCTTTCCTAGATTTAAGTGAAGTTTTGTGGAACCATACAAAGCAAAATTTAAATAATTAGCAAAATACACGAAAGTGAAACTGTTAAATCTATGGATTTTCTATTTTATGAAAGAATAACATATCTTGAAAATATATATTTTTTATAATATTTTAATATTATTTATTATTGATTCAAAATTATTTCATAATTAATAATAATAATTATAAACACTAACATAAACTAATTATAAAATAAATAGCATCAAAATATTGAGAAAAAAAAAGTATAAATGATAATGATGTGAAATTATTTATATACTGCAACTTTCTCGCAAAATTAAGAGTATGTAACATAACATGTTGGTCAAGGGATTGTTGGTAATTCGTTAACATAAAATCAAAGTACGTGTACTGTTGCTAATATTACTCATTCGCGAAATAAATAAATGTATTATTGTCTCATGATAACTTTTTGGTATTGGTTGAAAACGAAGATTTCATGTGCACTTGTTTAATCACTTCACTTGACTTAGCTGGTCTTTTCTAACAATCATAATGGTCTTGTTAGCCTGTGGCGGTTACGAAAATAAATGAAGAATTATTATAAATTAAAAAGGAATGCATTAAAAATTATGGAATAATTAATATATTGTAATGTATCTTAATAAAAAGAACCTCGTTCTCATCATAATAATAATAACAAAAGTCGTTGACAATTATCTAAATTGTAATGCCTACTAACTATGATATTTTTTTTCTTAATTATGTTTGACTCAAACCATTGTTGGTTTAATAAATATTTGTTACAAAAATTAAATAAAGTTCAATAAAATTGAAGCGGCGAATATTTCGTCGTCTCTGGAGAAATTGAAACAATGTTAATAAATCTTGAGGGTTTTTTTCATCAATTTAGTAACAATGTTTGATAAATCAACATTGTTAAATTATTTAAATCTTGAGATGGATAACTAATTATCATTTAAAAAAATTATATACAAAAATTATAATATTATTTTGATAGTGGAACTTAACACTCAAGCAATATATTACTTAAATGGATTCCTTAAAAGAAGAAAAATATTGCATACTAATATTTTATATTTATAATATTTAAATCTAAAATTTACTTATTAATCAAAGTTTCACTATCAAGTAAAGGTTGGTATATCTTTATCGAGTATTTCTATCTTTTATAAAAATGACAAGAAAAGCAAAACATAGAAAAACAAAATCATCTTTTTAGTAAATTAATTTGTAATAACTTTCTCATACGCTTTCTCTCAACTTTTATTTTTAATTTGTGCATAATTTTTTTTTACAAACTTTTTAAATACTTTTTCAAAATAATATTTCTAATTTATATACAAGATCATTTTGACTTACAAATTGTTTTTCATATCTTTCCTTAAATTAGTGTTTATAGAAAAGATATTCAAATACTTTAAGAATTTTTATACAATGAACACAACACAATTTGAATAAAAAATCATATATAAACTATCACTGCATCTCACCATTAAATAATAACTTTAAGGAGTTACCATATATCATTTGAAGAGTGCTAGTAATTTTTTCTACTTGATTTTGTGTTTTTAATAGATTTTAGTGAATAATTTTGAAAACAAATGCATTGATAATACTTTTCATGCTATTAAAATACAACTAGTAATGTATACAGTTTTTTTTATATTTTATTAAAACAATTAAGTTTGTAACTTAAGGACAATTTATATTGTTAACTTCAGGTAAGTGAACCCAAACTCAGGATAAAAATTAAAACAAAACAATAGCATATACCTATTAAACTGGATTCAATTTATTTTTCAAAATTATCAATTTGGTTAAGTTCTGTGTAAGCACAGTTTGATTTTGAAGAAGTTGTCATATTCATAAACGATTTTTTTGAACTATGAAAATAAAGTTGTCAAAGAAGACGACGATTTCCATCTAAATTAAAATTTGAACTACTAAAGTTGTTATTTTTTTATAGAAAATTCAATAAATTGATTATAATTAGTTTTGAACTAAAGTCGTCATTCTTTTTCTAATGATTTTAGAATAATTATTTTTGAACTGAAATCATCATCTCTTTAACAATTTCAGTGTATCGAAATAAATGACACTAAAAACTTCAATTAAAAAACAACTACACTAAAATTATTAGAAAAAATGACGACTTAAGTTTAAAATAATTGAAATCATTCTAAGAAATAATGATTTCAATTTAAAATTAATTATATTATTGGCACAACGATTACTTGAATTCAAATTCAATTATAATAAATTCGTTAAAACAATAATGATTTTAATTTAAAACTTTGATTTAGACATATATAATTCTGTACATGATTTGACAAACAAATTTAACCCGTTCAGTTATAAAACCTACTGTATGTCGTTACACTGAAATATAACACTTTTTTTTTCACATGCAATATTCACACTTAAAACAAATAATTTCAATTATTTACATTCCGACTCTGGTCTTAGTGTCATTTTGTTTGATAGTTATTTGGGGAAACTATAAAAAAAAAAGAAAAAAAGGTAAGCAAAAAAGCTGCACCTATGTTTGACATTCTACCTTTTTTAAGTTTGAAAATTAATAAAACTTCCTATGTTGATTCTGGGGTCCTAGAATATATAGAAAGTGGTCTTCCCCATTGAAGAGCCTTTGCCAGCCAGGTGAATACCAAGACTACCATAATAATGGAGAGAGACAACATCGATGACCATAACAATTTAGTTGAAACTCTCATTGGTTTGCATTGATTTGAGACAATTTCAGCAACTTTGTTCTTCACAACTGTGCATTTTGACAGTCTTTGCAATTCTGGATAGATATCCAGCAAATCCTGTATGGATCTGCTGTAGGCATGAGCCATGTTGTATGAGGCTTCAGGAAGAAATCTTCCCTCTTTTTTGCATTCTTCTCCTGTGCCCTCATCGTGACAGGTGAATTTTGCAAGAATCTACACCAAAACGCCTTTTATGAACTATGAGTGTGGTGTTGCAAAAAAGTAACAAGAGTAACTAGTTTAGTGAAAACTTACTTTTGATAAATCACCAATCCTAATGGCATTATGAGGGCAGCTTTGTGGAATGTAGTTAAGGTTTGAGGGTCCAGGGAAAGGGTCACAAATTTTTATGACTCCCATTAGTTCTTCATTTTCTGCACTTACTCCTAAGACCCGATAAATCACCGACATGTTAGAATTCAACTGAGACACAAAACATCTATGTTAGGACGTAACGACACGTTAGAAGTGGAAGGAATTAATTATTTCCCTTCTAATTCTGAACGAAGAAACCAAATTTTCTACCTCAACTACAAATCTGTGGATGGTGTAGCCAATTTGAACTATCAATTTCCCAGACAAAGATTCATTCATGCACGGCAACATCGACCCCAGACTACTGTTTTGTGGGTTTTTTTCGAAGTCTTCAAAAGCAGTGCATGCATCTTCTGCAAAGCTGCATGCATATAGTTCACACAGCGTCGTGAGACCTGAAAAGAGGATTCTTTTACTCTAATCAAAAGCATGATCATGAGAGGTTAAGGTACTTACGTGTGAAGGAAGAAATCAAAGCCAGTCAAGAACCAGCACAGGCTTGTTAAGATCCAAAAGCAAAAGATTATGCTGAAAATAATGCAGAAAATAAAGTTCATACGCGTAATGTAACGCAAAAAATATCGACTACACTGTTTGTTAAGTGTTAGTTAAGAAATTCCATGGAAAATGATACTGTATCTTACATTATAAACCCAGGACGCCAATACAGCAGCATTAGAACTGAGTCAAAAACAGCAAATTGAGCAAAAATTTAATCGATCTCAACCAATACAGTAACGAAATTAGCATCATAACCAATTGTTTAATGATTGGTACCTATTGCTGCAACCAGTGTCACCAAGTTGACGGTTAGAACAACGAAATGTGCTACATATCTATGTCACATTTAAGATTATAGGAAATACAAAAAAGTTTGAATTAGTAGAGAGCAATAAACACAATCAGCATGAATAAAATTAGAGATGTTCAAAGGGAAAACATATATACGATGTATGAGTGGCCCGGTCGAATGATTGTTCACTTCTGTCAATAAAACGGCGTATCACACGCGAGTTAGTTCTGAGGTCTTGAGTGGTGGAATTCAAACTCTCACACATTTGCGGATTGTACGGAAGCAAAAGAAGCTGCATTTGGTTCGTTGTTCTTATTACTCTGCCTAGGGTCCCAAGAGCATCTTCTCCTATACCTACCACGGATTCTTTCAGTTTTTCTGTCCTCTTTAGGGTCTTCTGACTCGTTGCCATGACAAAACTTGAAGCAATTCTGTCACACCACACCAAAATCGCCTCAATTGCAAATAAGAATGTTACGTGCTTGTATACTCTCAACGGATTTTCATGTCACGAATTTTCAGTTCATCAGTTTATAATAAAGAAGGTGTTGTTGTAATTTTGGATAATGAAATAATGTGTCTAAAATTGGCGAGTTAAGAAAGGGAGACTTACATGGCGAGAAATGTGAAGAAGAGAAGTAGAAAGAAAATGTGGAGATGGTAATGGTCCAAACTAGTTAATGTAGCAGAGCCACCGCATAGACACTTCACTATAAGGAAAATGGCCAAAACCAGCCCACATAGCAACCAAACGCAGGCAAATGCGTATCCATGGACTCCTGTAAATGCCGCAGACTGAAAAGGATCAGAAAGCAAGTGTAGTAAACATACCATTAGGATGATCACACACACGTTATTTGTTTTTCTATACATCTAGATTAAGATAAATATATGGCACGAATAAGAAATAGAAAAGAGAAGTTTGAAGTGAACAACTACTCACAGCCACGTAATGGTTGTTTCGAAGGTCGAAACCTCCATTGTAGTCTTTGAAATTTTGTAAGGGATCGGGTCTATGAAAGGTCCTTTCATGAATGGGGGACCCTGAGGCTAACGATGTTGTTTGAAACACGAGGAACAAGAAGAAAAGAAGAAATAAGACTCGGTTAGTTGAATTGAGCATGGTAGAGTTAGTCTCTTTTCTGGTTTTTAGCGAAGGGGATAAGAAAAGACGACATGTGACTGCAAATTGTGACAACTTTTTGTGTGAGAAGTGTGACTTACTAGGTAAGGTAAGAATAGAATAGCTTGTGGCATGGTTTAGTGCAACATTTTTGTTACGTGAAGGAAGGACAAATGGCAGTGTTAGAGATGGAGGTAACGAATCAGAAGCCGAAATAGTTGGTTCGTCATGTGCAAGGAATTGACCATTTTTAACTGTTTTCCTCCACGCATGCATGCATGCATGCTCTATTCCAGCGTTCGTGTCTTTTTGCTCTATTTTTAAGTATTGTTAGTTTTTTTTTTATTTTCTCACCTTTGTTATCTCTATTTTCTGTCGTCTTTTTTCAACTTGCTAGTTAAAACTACACACTTCACACTATGCATATATACCTTTCTTTAGAATTGGCACGAGACACGAGAATCTGACATTGCACTTCACTCCCCCCTGCACTTTACATAATTTACGAAAGTTCTACACAAATTCTCTTTTATTTTTTTAAATTAAATAGCTTGCTTTGTGCTTAAACTTTCATAAAGATGCTTAAAACGAACAATTAATATTGGGGTCATATATTGGTCTAATCGGATATGTAATAAGAATATGCATAGACATATATAAGAACTTTTAGAAGATAAATAATGTTTTTTATAAATTGAAATTAACTTATATATTAATTAATTTGTAGAAATATTTTCATATAACTTATCTCAATTATTGTTTATATTATAATTTTAGTTTATGGTTATGATTTTTTATATCAATTATAATTCATCTCATATATAAAGTGATGGAATGACATAAATGTAAATATTATAAAAAAATTATACTAATTGAAGCTAAAATAGAAAATGGGTATTGTGACATTTTTGTAAAAAAGAAAAAATAAATTATACCAATTCTAATTATAATAAAATATGCACGGTGACATTTTTTAATAAAAAATAAAACTTTTTACACTGATTTTAGTTATAACTCGTATAAAAATTAATTTCTTTTTGTTTTTATTTCTAAACACATTAACAAAGGGTTCTCAAAGCCTTATTTTTAGGGTTTCTTATTCTTCATTTTTCACCCATGTGCGAGTCATCCAAGCGAAGCCCTCATGTCCACTACTGCCATTTGTCTTCTTTAGGTCAAGGTCATTGTCACTACAACATCCATGGTTGAGATTGACATCGACGATATCGGCTCCGCTCGCACGAATGCTGATAGGAATCACAACATTGAAGGTGGTAGCATATTATAATCACATTTTATAATCACATCTTAATTATAATCATAACAACAAAGCCAAGATGCAAAGAAATTTCTCAAACCCACTAAACTCGCCACGTGTAGAAAAATCTCATCAATTGTGAAATTATCATTATAATCTCCCTTGCACATTTCATTTATAAAAGATGATAAATTTAAGATGAAACTATCTTTTGCTTGTGATTTCATAAAACTTGAAAGATAATCTTTCATATTAGACATCAACGCTTTAACCACCTATAACATGACATAAGTATACAATACCTCACTTTTGAATAATAACAACTAAAATAGACAAATTCACAAACCAAAACACACCAAATAAGAAAAAATAAAAAAATAAAGAAAAAAAGTGAAGAATTTGATTTTGAAATCTGAAACTCCTAAATCCATGAAATTAAGAAACACTAGGATAGATTTTAACCATGGATCTAATACCATATTAGAAAGTGAGTTTTAAGTCTAACTCAACCCCACAAAATCGATTTGTAAGTTGAGGTTTGCATCTCGCTTATATATTATAGTTTGGTCTTACATCTAGTCAATGTGTGACTTCTAACAATCTGACATTGAATTTCGAAATTCAATATTTATTCCAAACATATTTTCCATTCTTCAAATCAGGTTTTGAAAAATAATAAATAGTTACGAACTCTTACCATTCGAAAAAGCAGTATAAATGAAAAAGAAGAAAGTAAATACATATCTCTAAACTTCAACCAAAATGAATATGAGAAATGAAAGCTTTAGAAGAAAAATGTCATTGAAGAAGAAGAACACTCATGAAGAAGAGAAAAACTCCTTTGAATGCTTCATGAAAAAATGACTTAAGCGTGTTAGGAAAAGTAAATATAACACCTCGAACAATAAATACGTGTAGATAAACATTCACCGTTGCTTACCTAATTAATTTAATAATTTATATATGGGTTATAATGGACAACACAATTATATTTGAGAGTGCAAGAAGAAAAACTTGGGTACAGGAAGAAAGCCCATCTTCATCTTCATCTTATCCGAACCATGTGGCATAGTTTTTTTCTGTCGTAAAATAAGTGAAGTCGAGCTCAAACTCAATGTAAATACTTGTTTCTCTGTGTCGAATAACATTGGTGCGATTGATATGATTGCTATGGACCCAAATGACTGGAAAAAAAATCATGGTCGAGAACATGTGATTTTTACTAGAAATATTATTTATTTAACAAATTATATAACTACTAAAGAGAAAGATGTACCAAATATAATATATTAATGTAAAAAATAATAATGATATGATGAAGAAAGATAACAACGTAAAATATTATTCTAATTGGAAGCTTAATGGTCGGTGGTTTTAGATGTGTATTATTACTTCGTTAACAATTGTATATCAATGTTAATGTTTGATAATATTAAAATAAAAGGAGGTATTTTTTTTCCTTTAAATTAAAAGCATCAAAATTAGTTTAATTTCATAAGTTGATTTAGTTTATCATGTGTTGTGGAGTTGAGTTAATTTTTTTTTTTAAATGTGTTAAACTGAACTTAATTCACATATTAAATAGGTTTAAACTTAGTTGAAAATGAATTATTTATACCACACCAATCATAACTCTTGTTTTTTTTTTTGTTATGATTGTTTAATATTAATTATGTAGATTGATAATTTAATTATTTTAACTAATTAAAAAAATATTTGACACTTGGATTTTCACTTACTATTTTTCTGATAATTCATATGTTAAGGTAAGTAAATATTTTGATTGTATTATTATAACTGGATGAGTTCAGTTCATTGCAATAAATAGTAAAATAAGTTGAGAAAATAAATCATGAATTAGTCAACTTATGAGTTCAATCGTAATATAAGTAGTGTAAATTAAGATATCAAGAAATAACAAGTTTAGAAGGAATTATTACTTATAGCACAGAATTTGAGTGTACAATTATTCATAGAACAAGTTTACTCTAATATTTGAAATTAAAACCAACAAGTAAATCAAAAGTTTTTGAATTGATTCATATATTGATTTTTTTTATTAAATATGTTATTGTAAGGTCGAAAATATCACCATTATCCCTTGATTCTCCAAGTTTTCCTGTACTATTGTCTTGCTATCTATTTTTAATCGCTTAGTTTCTCCGGGATCGAGTATAGGACAAGTGCTCGTACGACAAAAATAGTTTGATCAAAAGGAAGGGCAAAAATTTAATCTATTATCTCGAATTAATATCACAATTTTCAGTTTATTGTCATGTGAATTATTATATTAAGATATATTTAATATTTTGATATATTATTTTTCAAAAATTATTGAAGGTGAATACTTTTTTTTCCCTTTTACAACTAGTCTTAGATCCGTGCTGTGTGCACATTTTTTTTTAATTTGGATTAAGAAAATTAATATAATTATTATTATATTTAAATACATAGTTTATTTACATGATTATATATAAGTGTTATAATTATGTAATACTTAAATAATGAATTTGATAATATGATAAAAATAAATAATTAATTACCATTATCTTTTATAACAAATTAATTAAATAATATTATTATTATTTTAATATTTATTTCTTAATGTAAAAGTGATAGATTATAGAAAACATAGCTAATCATACCAATACTACTAATAATAATGGATTATACTACTAATAATTTATTAATAATGTTGTCAATAGGTTAAAGAAGATAAAATTGTTGATTTTTGTAATGTCCAAAGTATATTGGTAAAGATAATAAATGTTAAGTCATGTTTGGTTGAAAGAATAATTGGTAGAATATATTAGTAGTTTGTTGAGGTTAAGAACATTGTAAACCAAACTACAATGTTCTTAAAATCAAATTAATCACAACATAATAAATTAAGATTAGTTTTTGCATGAAAGTGATTCATTTCAAATTATATACCTGTTATTGATTTGTATAAATTAATTAGTCTATTCGATTAAAACATAACACATTCACAAGTTTTCAAAGCTAAAAAACATTAATGGATTGCGATATTTTTATAATCGATTAATATTATCAATGTAAAACTCATGAAAATATTCACCTTCATAAATAGTAGTATTATTATTAATAGTAATAATTTTATAGGTGGAAAATATGAGCAATGAGAAAATAGTGATAAGTTAAACAAAATTTTATGATAGACAATTATGGTAATTTCAGCATGGGTTTAAATTTATTAGAATCTATTTCTACAATTTTAGAAGGTTTTATATATAAAATAATAATAAAATAAAATGAAAACAATCAACTTTCAGTGGTGACTATTAGGAGGAGCTAACAAACAAGATTTCTTTTGGTAGTAGATTAAAATAATAATAAAAGAATAATAATTAGAAAATGGGGGGCATTTATGGCCTATAAATAGCTAAGGGGAGAGGGATTTTGTAGAGTGAAAGAGAGAATTCAAGTTAGAAGGAAGAAAGAAAATTAGGAAGAAAGGGGAGTAGGAAGGAATTTTTATAGTGGAAATTTTGGAAGGATTCTCGAAACAAACTTCGATTAAAAAAATAATTTGGAAATAGAGATAAGGGGAGCTAATTTTCTAGGGTTTTACATTGATAACCTAATATAGTTGTATAACTATCCATGTCCTTGAATTTTTGTGTAAACATTGTAAATCTATGTGTTCTTGTTTTGAATCTATAAATAAGAAGTTGTGAAAACTAGTTGAGGAACATTTTGCCTAAGGAAAGACCTGATATTTAAGTTGTCTATTGAGATGCACCTTTTTTTTCTGAAATTCTACTCAACGAGTTTTCAACTTATATATATATATATATATATATATATATATATATATATATATATATATATATATATTATTGTGAAGTGATTAATAATTTGTGATTCTATTGAGCGAAATCTTGAGCAATGGTATTATTGATTTGTATGTGTGGTTGTATTATAGATTTAAAAATTATTCTTTGTTGAGTTACGAATATGAATTTGAATCAAATATGTATAACATGATAAATGGGTTGATGAATATGATCATGACATGAGATTGACTAAGAATCTCATGGAGAGATTTTGTAGTGGCATTGTATTAGTGTACACGATTATGTTGAGGGTCCTATTGTTGGTGGTCATCCTGATACTTTAATAACTCTCTAATCTCAAGTAGAGAAGGATAAATTATGTGTGGTGAGAAGAGGAGGGGTCCTAGTCTGTGTCGGTTTTGGACATAGGTGTGTTGATAGATTAACCTTGTGGATGACATGATGTATTGTATTTGGTCATGATTTTTGTTGTATGAGGAGTGAAGGCCATCACAAGTACGCGACCACCCAAGACTTCCATCAACGTGCTATCGGATAATAGAGTTCAGTATAATCATTTACATCTTACATGAATTTTATTGTGAATGAGTTATGTGTAATAATAATGTTATGCCTACTATTGAATAGTTTTTTGTATGGTAGCTCACACTTACTTGTTTGTGTTTGTGTTGAAAAATTATGTTTGTGCGATTATCGTATAACGTGGGTGTTACACGGGAATAAATGAGGGAATGACGTCTAAACCAGTGCAAGTGAAGAGAGACACAGAAGAATAGTAGAGAAAAGTTCAAGCAAAATTTTATGAGTGTTTTATATGAGATTTGAAAGAAATATGTATTTTCAGTGTGAACTTCTCTATATTTCCTAATGGATGACTATGTAAATATTACAGTACTTATATTATCTATAAAATATCGAGTATGAGATTTGAAAAAATATATATTTTCAGTGTGAACTTCTTTATATTTCTTGATGGATGACGGTATAAATGTTACAATACTTATATTATCTATGAAATGTCGAGTGTGAGAATTTATGATGTTACAATCAATAAAGAGATTTATCTTTAAAAACCAATTTCCTTCTCATTCATTCTTAACTACGAGTTTTGAAAAAATTATGAAAGAAAAAAATGTTTGAGAGTTTTTTAGAGATTAACACGGTTTTTCAAGTTTTCATTAATATTCAAAGAAGTTGATTTTAAAGTTTTTTTGTTTAGTCTAAGATTGAGATGGAAAATTTGCACATCATACTTCATTTCATATCTTTTTATTGTTGGTATTTTATTTTTTCTTTAATGTGTAAGTAATAAGTTAGGACAATTGTGTGTAACATTACCTTAATTAAAAATCTTGAAGTGTATTTCAAGTTTTTTTTTTCTTCTATATCTCCTTTACTTTGTAAGTAATAGATTAAGGTAATTGTACGTAGTATTACTCTAATTAAAAATCTTGAAGTATATTTCAAGTTTTTGTATATTTTTAGTGTAGGTTTTATATAAATGAATATTATTATCTTAATTCTTAATATTTTAATAGAATTTTAAGTAAATTATTACAAACTGGAAATAAATTCTTATAAAGAATGGAACTAATATAAAACTTGGTGTTTCCTACTTCTGATAAGTATTTTCATAATAGTAAAATTTAAAAATGAGTTTGTTTGTTTTAAATTATAAAATTGAAACTAGTGAATTATTGTTGTATAATAAAATAATATTGTTATAAAGTTTAAAATTTACCATTATATTAAAATTAAATTAAACCTCTGAATTATATATCGTATAAAAATTAATTACACTGGTATTATATTAGTTATATTAAATTAATTACAAATTTAAAGATTTATTTTAAATTTGAATTTTGTAATTAAAAAACTTAAAACATCTTCCCTATTTATTTTTTATTTTATCAAATTTGTTAATATTTTGTATATATACTATTAAATTTAAAAAAACTATATGGTTTTTTATAAGAAAATAACAAATATTTAAAAGTATAAAGATAATAATTTGATATATTTTTTTAATTTAACTATTATTGGTTATGATAATTTAAGATATACTTATTATTTGCATTATTCAAAGGATAGGTTTTCAATGATTTTAGGTATGATTAATTCGAATAAATCTTTAGAAAATATTAAACAATAAAACGAGATATTAAAGATATTATATGTTAAAAGACTAAAGATAAAACTTTGTTGGTGTCTTTTTATATACAAGAATTTGATAGAGTGGAAAGGGAGGGAGGGAAGAATAGGTTTGAGAGAGAAAAGGCGAATTGGATTGCATTTCTCTCTCTTTTTGGTAGACCAAGAGGGAAATCGGAGATCTGATTTCTTTTTCCCTTTGCATAATTTTGCGATCAGAATTGTGTTCAAGAAAAATCAATGGGATTGTGGGAAGCTTTTCTCAATTGGCTTCGCAGGTAAGCTTTTTTTAACCAAAATAGTCAGGCTTTTCGCATTCATTGGCTCTTTGCATCACTCATGGTCTTTTCATTTTCGGATTTCTGGTATTTGTGTTTTTGTTTTATAGTCCGTTGATAGTTTGTAATGTGTATACTTTACGTATGGCTCTGCGTTTTTTTTTTTCCTCAGAGGGAGGATTTATTGGTGGTCTAATGTTTTAGAGTATTGATTTCCAATATTTTTGTACTCAATGCAAATATGTATATATCATGAGTAATGTTTCACGATTTGTAAATGTTTCACCTTTCATATGCTACGTGAATAGTTTTGTTTCAAACGAGATATCTTAAATTTTCTAGTTATCGCCTTCTTAATTTTGGAGAAGTATGAGGAACTTGTGGATAGGAAATTTATGTGTGTCTGTATGTATAATCTTTTTATTTTTCAATTAATGGAGAAGGATGTTTTCTTGACCTTTTGGAATAAAAGGTAGATATGGAAGTCATTGGTGAAAAAATGATACAAGCTTATTGGTATGGAAGGCAAATCGCCTAATTAAATTTTTTGTCCTGCACTTCGAAATACGTTTATGTGTGAAACGGAATAGTGCTTTTTTAAATTGCCTTTGATTGCCCTAATATTGCTTTCTCTTTTTAATGCACAAATTTTTAGTTTTAGGTTACACTTGGTAGTGAAATTATACATTTTTAGGTTTAGAGTCTATGCACATGATCTGAACTTCGTGAATCACTTTCATCAAGAAAACAAAAGCTTATTGTGTCGTAAATTTGTTTGCAGCCTATTCTTCAAGCAGGAGATGGAGTTATCTCTGATTGGACTTCAGAATGCTGGAAAGACTTCCCTTGTAAATGTAGTCGCTGTGAGTACAATAATCACTTTGTCTTTCGCTTAGTAATTTAGCTGTTTATCTTTAAGGTTGACTAACTGACAATACTTATACTTTTTCTTTTTGGTTTATAGACTGGTGGCTATAGTGAAGACATGATTCCTACTGTAAGTTCACCAGATGCTTTTAATTATTCCTATCTCCTCCATTTATTCAATTTTACCAGATGCTTTTAATTATTCCTATCTCCTCCATTTATTCAATTTTACGGAGTTTTCTATATTCCATGGGCAAATAACATTCTGATCGATTTGTGTTCTCTGATTTCAGGTGGGATTCAATATGAGGAAAGTGACAAAAGGGAATGTGACAATAAAGTTATGGGATCTTGGTGGGCAGCCTAGGTTCCGCAGCATGTGGGAACGTTACTGTCGTGCGGTTTCTGCTATTGTGTATGTAACGAACTTCTTATCTTTTTCTGAATTGTTCTCTCTCCCTATGTGCTCGCTCCCTTGCATGCATGTTTCTCGTAGGACTATAATTTACATGCTTATACTACTACAAATTACTGATAAATGTTTAATGTACAAGTCGTATTGGTAATGAACTTGTGTGTACAGTCTTCATGTTGCCTACATGTTTTTGATTCTGGTCTAGTGATCAATATAAGGTCAATTTGTGTTTGTTGCATTTCATGGTTGTTTGATAATCAAAGTGCATAGTTGTTTATTTGTGTTTGTTGTAGTTGGGATACATCCAGAATAAGCCTTGTTTGATGGTAACTAGTGGTTGAGATTATTTTTTCTTTCTTCAACCCAAACAATGTTCTTCACATTTATCTATGACATTGATGCCAAACCAATTGCTGCTTAGATGCCTTAGTAAAGGGCTCCTCCCTGGTGTATTTGTATTTATAAATAAATTCAATTGTCCTTCCATGAAGGGATGTACGCATACTTATTATCCTTCAATGACCATAGGCCAAGGACCTAAAACTTTAATCTGTATGCTTTGCTGCTGCCTAGTTCCGAAAAAACTTTGTTAGTTATATTTCAATGCAATTTTCATTGGTTGTAAAAATTGCTGCCGCTGAGAATTCTGTCTCTTAGATCCATTGCACTTGTATAATTGGATCGTGCGCTCTTTGTTTTAAATTTACACTTTGAGCTAACAGTCTGCTGAATCTGTTCAACTTAGCAACTAAACATCATACCATATTTCTGCAGTTATGTTGTTGATGCTGCCGATGCAGATAATCTTAGCATATCAAGAAGTGAGCTTCATGATTTGCTGAGCAAACCATCATTGAGTGGCATTCCTTTGTTGGTATTGGGGAACAAGATTGACAAACCGGGCGCTCTTTCTAAGCAAGCGTTGACTGACCAAATGTAAGACCTAATATAAGTATGAAGCAATAAAGGAGTAAACTAATTGTAGAAAGTTATAGAACTAAGAATTCATTTTCTCCTTCAATTTTCTTTCCTATGTGTTCATACTACTTTAGTGCTGAAAAATACTATGGTGTGCAGGGAATTGAAGTCAATCATTGACAGGGAAGTTTGCTGCTTCATGATCTCGTGCAAAAACTCGACCAACATTGACTCTGTTATAGACTGGCTTGTAAAGCATTCCAAATCGAAGAGCTGAACTGCTTCTTTCTATTTTGAACTCTAGTGTAATTTATGGTTGATACATTTATGGATTTACTAGAGGCGTTTGCATGTCTAACTCAGTTGCTGATTGGTTATTTTCCTTTTGTCAGATGCTTTGTAATATAATATCATTCTTGTCCAGTAGGAAATCAAACGGGATGACATACATGTGAAAGGTTACATTATGAGTAAATCAGTGTGTCATAGGCTTAGCCACATCATTAAAATTCATTGAACTGCATTTGCGATGAATAGATGTTCTTTTATCTTTCTAACTCTGGATTGGATATTATATATTTTCTAATGATCTAATATCTTATGTTCTTATTTTAACCCCACGAGTCTATTTAACATGCGCAAATTCAGCTGCTTTCATTGTGTTCAATTATTTGTTTCGAAGGGTTAATAAGTTGGAGGTTTTTCTTATGTTTCTCTAATTTAATATTGAATGAAATTACCTACATATTCTATACCTTGACTCCATGTTTGATGTTTGGCGCAAGAGCATGATAACAAAATACCTAACAAATATATACTAATTACTACACCTGATCATTGAGTAGTGGTATTCATCATAAGTGTATCATGCAAGGTTGTAAATTTTGCTGATCAAACACCAATATGATTTTATTAAAAATTGGAGGGAATTTTAGCTAAAGGGATGAGCTCTTTTAAAATTCTTGAATTAGGTAAATCATTTAAAAGAACCAATGTTAGAAGTTGTTCTTTTCAATCTTCTAATTTTAGTGAAGTTTTGACTAGTTTACAATTTCATAATAGGAGTTCTAAATTAAAATATAATTTTATTTTAAAAAAGTAATAGTTAGAAATTATATTTTCAAGTATTGTTTTTTTATTTAAAAATTATATTTATTCTGCATTTGCGTTTTTAGAATAATTTTTCCGATGCACTGCGCATACACGAATACATAAAATCATGATTTTACCTTACCACCGATCATGCCAAACTAGAAGTTGTATTTAAAAATTATCTTTTAAAAAAAATCTATTTTTTAATATAAAAATGTAAAAACAAAGCACGATTTAATTCACTTAGATCACAAAACCAAACTCTTTGTAGAATACTACTAATCTAATTTAGCTTTTTCTACAAATCTCAAAAATAAGTACAAGACAATATCAACTTAAAAAGAAAGGATTTGTATAAGACCTACGAGAAAGTGAGACTCAATTTTGTCATGAGAAAATTCTAATAAAATCTGTATTCTTCTATTTACTATTATAGGATGTCCATCACACGGTTCCATCATAATACTCGATCACTACTTCCACTCTTCCACTAATACTTTGTATTCTCGCCTCAATTGTCTTTCTTTAAAATAAGGTAAAAAAATAATAAATAATACGCTCTTAAGGACTCCTGACAAAATGTTTCATGGATCAACCACCGCGTGTTCCAAATTTACAAACCTAAATTATATACAGTAGTTGAATACATGCAGGAAGTAGCAGCAGAGCTCAAACTGATACTGGTCATATCAGCAGTGCAGAAGCTGACACCATCTGTACACATTTGAAAAATCAAAATGTTAGTTAAAAGAACTGACAAACCAATTTTCTGCAGGAATAAGAATAATGTAGTACTGATAAAAACAAGGAGAAAACTTTTTGACCCGTATTAGTTAACAAAACTGGAATCTTTTCACAATTGACAGGGTTTTTGTTGGCAATTAAGATTAGGATCACTACTAAATAGAAACCGAGTCCAAAGAGAGATGAGAATTTTAACTAAAATATTGTCACATGCTATTCTGAGGACAATCCTGACACAATGATGAAGTTCCCTTCTTGACTAGTTAGTTGTGATTTCAAATTTGAAAACAGTCTCTGCATGAACTAGGAGAAGGTTGTTAAATTGGATAAGCAATAAGAAATGGTGGGCAATTACATTGGAAATAATAAACACTTTCCAACAGCATTCTAATTGGAAAAAATATTCTGTAAACACAAGTTTAGGCATTGATAAATTTTCTTGGTAAGGAAAAGGAAGCTTACCAAATGTGAAGCGTCTTGCATTTTAGAGCTTTTATTGCTGCTTTTGCAAACACTCGTGCAGCCTCTGCCTCGGCTTCTGCAGCGTCTGCCTCCCTAGCTGCTGCCTCAGCTTCGGCAATGGCAGCTTCCGCCTCAGCAACTGCTTTTGCAGCAGCAGCTGCTGCTTCTTGTGGTGTCACACCCTTCATTTTAGATAGCTCTGCATCAATTTCGGATTTTGAAAGAATGTTGACACCAGTCTTCTCAGTTTTTGGAGAATCTTTGGGTCTTCCTTCCAGGAGTAACAAGGAAGAACATCTTCTTTTCTCAGATATAGTTAAATTTGTTGCAATCCTGTACTTATGCTTTACCTGTCATTACTCGATAGATATGTCTCACTCAGGATCAATTGACCAAATACTGATTTTAATCACATACCCAATATTTACCTAAAATTAAGTTAGCATTAGAACGCGAATATTTTATCAATTCAAAATTTGAAATAGATTTATCACTCTTGCTTAAAATCTGTCAGATATGCATAGTTCAACTACTACAAGAGAACATATTTCTTTTTGCATCTGTAGATACATGTAACCAGTTACTTAGGCATAACAAATGATTTTTTGTTTATAACCTTGAGTAAATAACATCAACTAGTTGTTAATAATGTATCTGTCCTACAATAACATCAATACTTTGTGCTTCATTACAAAGTTTTGTAAGTAAAATGCTGCTTATTAGGAAAATAGGGTCCAATAATTCAAGAAAAATTCTGTCTTGTTAAGGAGTTAACAATAAAATTACCTTCATCAATTTTCCACTTGCCACCATGTGCTTCAGTTTTGTTGACAGTAACTTTCTGAGGGTTGGTGTAGAACAGTATTGATCCTGATGAAGTGAAAATTGTCATTACTTTCCATGCACTGGTACTGACCAGCACAAAATGAAACTTTTAAATTGATATTATTTACTGCATTTAATAATTCTATAAGCCAACCAGGACTAAAAAGAGCAATAAATAACAAATTACTATTGGTTGCTCTATGCTAAACATTTGCTAAACATGGGTGAGCAGAAGAGTTAGTAGCTTTTAATGCTTGATATGTGAGACCACTAGCCTGGACTTGAAAAAAAAAACATTTAAAAGGTCAAAATCTTTTGATAGCCCCAGAAAGGAATTCTTAGTTACATGTCATAACAAGTTGAAATTGTTGATAGCTAATAAACAATTAGCAACTTTGGTAAGACAAAAAAGCTAATTACAAGTTTATTTGACTAGCTTATAAACTAGTTTTACCAACACAAAAGTGTTTGTTTAGGTACTTCAGAGTAACTAATTTTAAGAGCTTATGAGGCTCCTTTCCCTAGCTTGTAGCTTATTTAATTTTATTCTATTACTATCATTTATATTTTAATACATTTTCCTATTATCCTTAATTTCTTTTTACCTATGATCACCTATTTTGAATGTTACATTGACAATTAGTCATTAAACAATTTTTAGTATTTGTCGAGTTACTTTTAACTTTTTTTAGTTCAAATTAAAAAAAATTTAACATTACAAAATGAAGTAAATAACCTTTCTTTACATGATACTATTTGCAAATCGTACAATGAAAATTAAAAAAAAAATGCACCAGTAGTTTAAATTAAAAATTAAAATTTATTTTTTTATAAGATAAATAAAAATTAAATTTCATTAATAAACATTAGATCAACTAGTATAAACTAAATCCCTTGTCTAAATCCAAAAAAATATACCACATTAAAAAAAGAAATGGAAGCACTAAAATGTTTAATAAGAATTTACTTATTTGTTAAAAAATATAAAATTATCTAAAAAACACAAATCTTATCTATACAATAAAATTTATGTACTTATGTCCATTTACAAGCTAACTTATCAGTTACTAGATAGCTTTTGCTAAATACACCCATTATCTAACTCCATGGACCACCCAGAAAAATATTTTAAAACTTTTTCCTGAATTTTGTGTACTGCAAACTACATTAGAAAACAAAGACACATACATTTCCTTTGTCACATATAAGTAATAAATCAATCAATGCAAAATGTCTGCATGGAAAGATATATTATTTGATAGCAGATTAATGAATGCAGACAATTTACTCCCTAATCTTGAGTTAAATCTTTTCATGACAAATTAACAGGAAAAGAAGAAGCCAACAACAAAGGAAATTGAATACTCTTTTAGAATTGAAGTTTACATGTACTTGATCATCATTTCTTTCTTGAGATGCTTAAATTCTAGTACAAATACCTCTATATATGAAGCAATTGCTGCCCTGTCAGAACCCTTCGGCTCCTTCAACTTGATAATAGACTCTAATATAATATTATCCAACCTGACATTATTAAAAAGCATACAGCTGCTGTCATTGAAATGCATAATGTGACAATTAATAATAGTTTCAATATTTTGACAAAATTACCACAAAATTTGACAGAATATTGCCAACAGAAATAACAATGGAAGATAACTGAATATCATACTTTCTGTGTATCTTTGTCTTGCTAAGTTCAAAGTCATCATGAAATTAAATAAACAAAAATCAACAGGAATGAAGAATCAAAATATACGATTCCTCATCTCTAGAAACTTAGTTTAATTTTCTATTTATTAAAAAATCATTTCTAGAAACTTAGTTTAATTTTCTGTTTATTAAAAAAATTGTATACTAGTGCACTGTATTGTGCAATCTTAAACCTAATTACTTGCAAGGGAAGCATAATAATTATACATGTTTCTTCATACAGTTTTTCTAAAAAAATAATTAACTCAACTAAGCCTAGTAGACCAATTACTAGTCAAGAGTAAATGGCAGATATATTTAACTGGAAGTTCTGTAGCCTTGATACTTTTTCCTTTGAATTAGGAGATACTCCACCAGAAACTGCCAGAGGCTTGGGATCCGCTGCTCCTCTATCACGTTGAACTGCAGTACTCAAGGCCATGTGATTATTGTCAATTTTTGGGGATGGTAGTAGGTTCTTTTTAAGAGCAAGCTTTGCCTTCTGCCTTGATCCCCATATTGCTGTCACATTTATGTTCCTCCATTTGTCCTGATTCACAGTTTAAAAGCACACATGATACACCCTGGTATGCTTAAAATTTTGAAATTTTCTGAAAGCTAACAGAACTCTGCAAATATTGATGCAGTAAACAAGAAGGTCATTTCACATGTGCAGAGTAGTAACATTTTATGCTGACAGAAATACTTACCTTGAGATCAACATTAGAACGCATGCGCAGAATGGAACTGAACTCTGGGTCGGTAAGTATGGTACGCCATTTTCCAGCCCCATGTTTGACAACTCCAGCTTTCAATGCTGCTTCTTCCTCCGCGGTCCACTTTTGCTTAGGAGCACCCATTAAAATAAGTCCGAATCCTTGCTGTGACAGCCAAATCTCTGCTTTTGTTTTAGTTGAGGACTGTCTTCTTCTGCATGTCCATCAACCAACCAAAAAATTCTCCCTTAACTTACCTACAGGCATGAGAGTAAAAAAAAGGTTAAATAAAAATGACAAGACAGTTTCATATTTAAACACATTTTCTTCTTCAAATATTTTCTTAAAACAAAAAAAAAAAAAAAACCCAAGATCTTCCTCATCAAGCATTGACTTCAATTTCCAATTACCTTCAATCTCATCCACAAGACATCTAAGTGGAAACTCCCGAAAGTCCAATAATCACTTTTTCATATTATTTATCAGGGGAAAGTGATATAAGTTAAACATTATCAGAAGCATCTTGACCAGAAAAAAAAATGCACATTATTTTTGCAATGGCAATACAATTAGACAAGTCCTTGAAAAAGTAGCAAAATGGCACCACCTCATATACCCACACAGAAAGAGTTACACTACCAAATACCACCTTTAATGACCTCTAATTCTACATCTGATTCCATAACTCATAACATTAACAACAGTGCAGAATTACCTCTAAGGGTTATTGCATCACCGCCTCAAATAAAAACTCAACTGATGCTTTTGATTTGGTTTCAAATTCATTATGCACACATAAATCTTACATTAATTAAACAAACACAATGACATGGAAAAGTAGCCGACTCTTCAACTCGCACAGGACACTTAATAGGCGATGTGTAAACTATATCAGTGCACACTAACTAACCTGGAATATAGATGGCACAAAATTTAGTTGACTTGGGAGAAAAAGGAAAGAAAATTAACGAAGAATCGACAGAAGAAGATGTAACGCATCGAAGAATCGCGGGGCAAAGATGTGAATTGGAAGACGTTGGAGCACATACACGCAGATAAATGGAATTGGTACCTGCGAGGAACAGGAAAATAACAAGAGAAAAAATAATTGATGTCTTCTGGTTTATTTGTTTTAATGTTGTTTTTTCTGAGGAAAAAACTAGCAATTCAATATTTTTTTAAATTGCTAGAGGATCCTTTTATTGTATCCAAATTTGTTTTTAGCCTTTCTCTATAATTTTCCTTTTCTTTTGGACTGGATCTCGATCCACCTAATTCCATAAAAGACTAATCATCAGTTCTCTACTATTCAGAGTTTACAAATACAATTTAAAGGTGAAAATAGAATAAAAATTAAAGGGAAAGTAAATTATATTTATTTATCATTAATAATTTTTATTTTATTTATATTTTTATTTTAATTACTTTATTGTAATAAAAAATATAAATATTATTAAAATATTTATAATATAATAGATTATATTATAAATTATAATTCATATTTATTATGTTATATAAATCTTTTGATGTACATTTTTTTTTCTAATTTTATTTTTAGACAACTACTTTTTAAATTAAAATAATTATTTTATCAATTTTACTTTTTAAATATTTTTTTTAATTTAATTATTTTTAACCTAAAAATAGTTACTTATAGAAAAAATCTATAAAATAAATAAAAATTATTTATAATAAAATTTAAAAATTATTTATATTTATTTTTATAATTATAATAAAATAATTTTATTATTTTTTATTATTATAAAAAAGTGAATATAAATGTAAATTAATATGTTTCCATTAATTAGTTATATAAAAGACATAATAAGTAAATTTCTATAGAAAATTTTCATATTTATTTTAAAAATTCAAACTAGTATATTTGTATAAATTGTTTCTATTAAAAATAACTTCCTCCTTGAGTGATCCTGAAAAATCATTAATGTACTCTCATCTATTAAATTTGTTTTGAAAGAATAAGATCAAAAGAAGTGAAACTTAAATTGAAAATATTATTGAAGAACCAAAATCATACCATAATAAGTAATAAGTATCCTTCAACTGGGAAATCACCATTTTATAAATTGCACTTGAGAATAGCAGCAAAGAAGAATCACTTTATGTTTTGAAACGAGGAGATTAAAAACTAAATAAATAAAAAGCAGAAACTTAGAAGATAAATTCTATAGAAAAAGGGAGAATGTGGTTTTGAGTGAAGTGAAAAAGACATAAAGTGAAACTTCAAGGGGAGTTTTGCAAATTTGCAATTTGACACGAGCAGGAAAAAAAAAATTAGTTCTAAATGACTGTTGGAAGGAGATTGAAATTTTAAATAGTTTCACTTTATTGTCATTTGGAGGATAAAAAAGTGTTGAGGGAACTTTAGGTTGAGAAAGAATGCTTAGAGAATACATGGAAAGGAAAAGACAAATTAAAGTCTTTCTTTAGAAAGAGGTTTGATTAACAACCTTGAAAGAGCACAATGTCAGATATTGTTGAATTCAAGACCATGTGGGAAGATGATAAAAGAGTTTTGGTTGCTCATTTTGAAGAGTTGGAAATTAAAATTATCATATGAAACTGCTGTAGTACAAAATGTCCGAAATCAGATTAATTTAATTTCAAGTTTAAGCTTTTTTTATCATATTGTTTATTTATAGTTCTTATTACTGTAATAGAAAATTAACAAAGATTTAGGTCATTTCAGAATTATCTCTTCAGTTGGTTATATATACAAAATTATAGTAAAATAATCTAAAACAGTTATAAGAAGTGTGATTCATCACAGAAAAGTGCCTTCATTGAAAGGAGAAGCATATTACTTAGTGTGTTGGTGACAAATAAGTCCCCTTGATTAAGCAAAAAGAGAAAGTCTTTAAGGTGAATGATGAGAAGAGATATGACTTATTTTTTTGAACTTTCTTCATCATAGATGAATCTTTTAGTTGAGAGTTTGTTCACAATCTAGTTGTATATTAGTTTTAGAGAATGGAAGTTCTACTACACAAACATTTAGGTTAGCTTTAAAAGAGGATTGAGACAATGAGATCCCTTGAAACCTACTTTATTTACTACAGAAAGTTTGAGTCAGTGGTATCATGAAAAAGAGAACTTTCAAAGAACTTTATTCTAGTTTACTGCTGGTGACAAAAATAATGGAGGTAAATATTTTACAATATTGAGATGATACCGTTTTTCTTTTGAGACTTCTCCTAACACTGTTTTTGTCATAAAGGAAAAATCCATGCTTTGAGCAGTATTTTTATAGAAAGTTACTATTTACAAAAGTAACTTTCGAGCTACTAGGATGGATAATGGAATCGAAAAAAATATGTATGTCCTACTGGGGCAATTTAACTTAAAAAAGGAGATTTGAAACTCTATTATCAAGAAGTTCATCAAAGTTGGCAGCGAGTTCTCTTGATTGTGTTGTGGAATATTAAGTTATGCAAAATGAATGTGCTTTTAATTCTCGAATATCATTGACAAGATTATTTCTTTTGCTTGGTCTTTATTGAGAGACTACATGGATTCATTTATTTACACAACTAGTAAATGTTTAGTCTTCCCTGACATACTGTTTTCTAAAATGAGATTAGCCTTGTTTCTGTGGAGCTAGGTGTGGTCATTGTACTCAAGTTGCTATAGCTTGGGAGACAGGGTTTTTATCACTCTTTTTCGCTTACTGTATACAGGGATCAAGTTTTATATTTGTATGGTTACTTTTTATTGTTAAGTGTTTCTCAGTTTTAGCCATGTAGGAAGAGTAGTTGATGCCCTTTATTTAATATATTGTTTCTGCTGATAAAAAAAACAGAACAAACTTACTGCTACAAATGGACGACCTGCCTGAGATATATACACTGATGATCCAGATTCCTTATTGTTATAAGAATGTTTATAAAAGTACCTAATATATTGCATCCAATCAATAAGAAAAAAGACAGCATAAAGTGGAGCTAACTTGAATCAGATTTTACACCAACAGTAATTCCACTTTTATTTGGTAGAAGCTTCTTCATATAATACTTAGAATTGCGAGAAAGATTGATCTTTCTCCTTTTCTTTTCAGGAATATAATCAATAGAACATTCTGAAAATCCACGCCTCACAAACCTGTCAAAAAGTTAGTAATCAATTTCCATAATTTGTAGGCATCGCAATTCACAACTAATTCTTTCAGGAATTCCATGTATATATATCAACGTATCAACTTCGTAATGGCACTAATATCCATTTTTGTCAACATAGTTTTTAGAAATGGTAGAAGAAACATGCAAAGACATACAACCAAAATAGGATAACAAACAATAAGCTGTGTTCAAGAATCAGTGAGTATGCGACAAGCCACTAAAAGTGAAAAATGACATTTGTTACAATCAAGGCTTACATGACATGTATCAGGGGAGTTACTTACCAATCTGCTGTACGTGTAGTTAGCAGGAAAAGCATATTCAGTCCCAGATACGATGCTTTCTTCTCCATATAATCTGCATATATTTTTATAGTATAATTAAATAACTCTTCTGAAAACATGTGGCAAGCATGATTACAGAACAACAGCATCAATGATAAAATCATACAGCTGCTCAATAATATCAAAATCTGACGCCCACACCACATAATCTTGACACAAACATGTTTAAAATTTCTAACACTCTACTTGAGATTCCTGAGAACTTAGTGAGTCTTACACTACCCACTGATGTGTATATCTTATAAAAGGGAGAAGCGTATAAGGGAAGGAAAAGAAAGGAACTTTAAAAAGCTGAGCAATAGATGAAAACATCATTGTTTTAACTCTCCCCCCCCTCAAGGTAGAGGGGGGTATATAGATTGCATGCAGCAAGCATGGAACATACAAATTGAATTCAAAATCTTCCCAAGGATTTAGTTAAAATATCTACCAATTGATCACAAAAATTGACAAATTTAGTAAAAAACTTCCTGGACAGTTCTCTTGAACAAAGTGACACACAATTTCTTTAAGTTTAGTTTTTTCATGAAAGACAAGATTGGAAGCAATATGAAGACTTTTCTTTATCATCACATTACAATTTCATTTGCTGTGTTTAGCAGAATTACAACTCTTGAAGGATTTGTTAATCAATACAAGTTCACAGGTAATTAATGTCATAACTCTATATTCAATTTCTGCACCAAACAGGACAACATTTATTACTTGCTCTTCCAAAAAATAATATTTTCACCTATAAGTACACGATATTCAGTAGTAGAATGTCTATCTACACGATATTCAGTAGTAGAATGTCTATCTACTAATTCATAAGGCCTCCATTTGTGTTTACCATCAAATGAATATACACAAACAATGAAAAATAGCCACAATATGTCAAAGCATTTTACAAGTTTTCAGTCACTCACTAACCATCAAGCACAAGAATCATCAATGATAGGCCCGTCATGAACGTATATAGGAGTAAAGGGAGAAAAGGGGATGAAGGAATAGGAGAGGGGATAGATGGGGCCAAGAAACAAGGCCTGCTTGTGCATGAAAGAAAGAAACACGGAGCAGCAGCTGAGAAAGAACTAGGAGAGACGAAGGGCATAACATAATGGACAATTGGCAGAGAAATGTTAGAAGAGAGGATGCGTTAATAATGCAGTAAGATGGGAGAGGAGGGTATAGTGGAAGGGAGGAACAGATTGAAGGGGGGAGGAGAATCACTTGTGAGTGCAAGGTTAAATGAAGAACGGCCTACCTCTGGGTGTTTCATAGTCTATACTTCTTAATTTCAAGTTTTGCAAAGAAGCTGTAATCCAACCATTGTTCTAGTTTTTTTCAAGTTGATTTAGTTCATATCTTGTTATATATTCAAAATTCCTTTTCATTTTGTTGGGTCCTATCTACCAACCACAGAAAAATAGCATACCAAGCAATTTGTCACCCTGTCCTTGGCCACGACAATCAGAAGATACTGCAATGCAAGCAATTTCCCCGCACTTCTCCTCAAAGTGAGGAAAAAGGGCGGCGCAGGCAATTATGTGACCTTCTCTTTCCACAACAACGAATGAATCCAATGTTTGCAAGAGCTATAAAGAGAGAATGATTAAGATATGAGATATCTTGATAAATTACCACGACCATGTAAGCCACAATATCCACAACACAAAAATATATAACTAGGCAAACCTCTTCATCAGTCCGCTTAACCAATATGCCAGAAGCCTCCAAAGGCTGAATAAGTTGTTTTATTCCAGAAATATCTTTCACCTGTGCTGTCCGAGTGCCTTCATAAAGGTCACTGCAAAATTTATTGACAAATAAGAGAATGAAATAAATGGAAAGGGAAAAAAACTTTATTTAGTATAATACCATCGTGAACAACATACTGCAGATAGTATAATGCTAATTGCATAGGAAGCTCATGATATCATTGATTTTGGAATTAATTTAATTTTGTAGCTATACAACATATGTCTATTTGGATGAACGTCTCTATAAACACTTTAATAGAACAAAGTAAGAAAGAAAAATTAAATAAACTTCTCCATAACAAAAAATTAGCTTATGTGTAAATTGATTTGAAGTAGTTCTCTCATGTTATCTTCTCTAAAATCAAATTCCAAACTTATGCATAAGCTTGTTTCAGTTTATGGTTAAACTTATTTCACCCTTTTCTTCCTTTCTTCCGTAAATGAAGATGGGGAACTTTACCCAAATAGACCATGTCTACTAATAAATATATGAAGTCACACCTATTTATAACTTGTTTACTAACACTAACATGGTTATTTCAACTAATCCTCCAACCATTTTTAACATATGGTTTCATAGAAGAGAAAAAGGGAGAATGCTCAGAGATGGAGTTCAGATCCAATCCACGTATTTCCAGCCTTATGCAATCAGAATCTCGACAAACAGCAATGTGATAATTAGCTACCCTAAGGGGTTATAAATAAACCTGAATCTCACATCTGTGGCCTGTATGGTAGCTCCAGCATGAAATCCACTAGGATGCCCACTAAACTATGTTACCCCATACCTTACCACTTGTTTCTCTTACCAAACAGGTTACCAACCCTTGGACAAAATAATTCAAACAGAGAAAAAAAAAACTTAGTTCAGAGGATTTCACGAAGGTTGCTTACCTAGCCACCATTGTTCCCATCCCGTCTCTTTTAAACAATTCCAACAACAAAACTCCACTAATAGTTCCATCCAGCAAGTGAACTCTTTGAACACCACCCTGACAAATGGCAGTTGGTATTATCAGCAACATGCAGCAATTGCAATTTTAAACCATATTTTACCATTTCAATTTCCAAGGAGCGACTTCTCAAAGAATTTTGAAAGTTACTCCAAACCAACCACCTTACAGTAGCAATATTTTAAGAGAGTCACAGTCCTAAGATCCTTCCAGATACAATACAGTTGCAAAAACAAATGTACACACAATATGTAACTCCTGGCCTGGTCATGGTTTGAAAAATGCTTTTTTTCTCTCAATTGCTGATATATCAATACAAACTTAAAATAAGCACAGCATGTGTCATAAAAATAAGGTAATCCATGGACTCACTCTGCAAACAAAAGCAGCAGCAGCCAACTCTGACAGGTAACCATGCATTCGACTTAACCGCTCTTGACCTCCAATGGCAAAACCTTGCTCACTGGACTCTAAGCCATTTCCATTTTCAAAACCAACACCATTATGGAAGGTTGCTTTATGCCATTCTGTAAAACGCCCAATAGGTGGTGGTTTGACTATTCCATTAAAATTGTTATATTCAGGAGAGTTGAAACCTTCTTCATCAACAACTTTGACATAGTTAGCAGCTACTTCACTTTGCTCAGCCCTTTTACGAATTAGCATGTCTGCTTCTTGAAGAGGCAAGAAACGAATTAAACGTCCATTCTCATCAAGTATTGGACCATCTATAAGGCATATCAACTTGTCCGCTCCTATAGCCAAGGCACAAGCTGTTGCTACTTCATAGGTGCTGGAGGAAAAATAAATCATTAATAAATATCCAGGACTCAAGCTTTTGTCAGATTCAAGTCTAGCAACTCTCACGTGTCAGCAAGCAAAAGAATCAGGTGAGGCACACATGGTTTTTGCTGCCCATTTCTTCTCTTTATTAATAGTATATTTTCTGTTGTATTATTAGACCATATCCAAGTATTACAAATTAAACAAAAACATACAATAAGGGGGAAAATAGAACTCATTGGTAACACTAGTAGTATTCCGATTCACATACTTGCCAAAAAGACGAGTACCATTAGTTTCTCAGTATTTGCTCCTCCCGTCTCACTTAATAAAACCTTCTATTCAACTCCTCTTATTTTTTCCTTGAGCAACCAAAATACGTTTGTGATTTTACAAATCTATTCACAAGTCTAATTCTTAAAAATAAATAAATAAAATCCTAGAAGAATTATAACTTTTAGGAGGAATGTGGATAGTTGACAAGAGACCAAATAATCACAAATTACAAAAACATTAAGTTAACAGCTTGTATTTCATCAAGCAATCAGTTACATTAAGTTGTAGAAATCAATCATCAGAATAAAGCTTCAAAGCATACTTGCAATTTAATACTTCTCCAGAGCTGGAGTAGCCCAAGTTGGTTAAAATAACTACACAACCACCATCAAGTCTCTCACGCATGCGAGATACGTCTACTTTTTTAACTTCCCCAGTTGACCCAAAATCAATTCCATTGACCACCCCTCTTCTCTGCCAAAACATAAAAATAACAAGATGAACTAACACTGTGATAAAAACATAAAGGGAGAGACAATTTCACAAAGACCACCGTCACTGTATAGCAGTGATCAAATCACAAAATTCAAACCTTGGCTGCAAGAAAGTTACCACTGGCAACACTGACACCCACTTCATGCCATCGACTATTATCGCCATGTCGACGAATATTGCATATGGAAGGTCCAGGAGAAAGTTTTGCTTCGATCATCAATCTTATTCCCCCAGCGGCTTCCATCGCAGCTTCTAGAGATGCTTCATCAGTTATCCTATATCTACCAACATACTTAGGCTGGCACCCTACGAATAAAAAAATAAGGTCAATCGCTTCGACACTGCTCTAGCTAACAATGTCCTTCCATTTTCTCTTTTTAGGGAAAGGGATGCAGTAATATTTGCAAGGAACACTACCAAGGTTAAAATCAACACTGAGCAAATATTACTGGTGTAAGCAAACTAAGCAACCCATTAATTCGACAAATTTAGCTCCTCTAAAGTAAGAGTAAAGTTAGCAATCCAGTTGTTTATGAGAAAATCACTACTTTATATCCTATGACATTCATAATTTGTTATATTTGTGCAATAACATCAAAAGACCATTTTCTCACCGACAACTAAGATTACTTAGTTTGCCCTTTAAAGAGGATTTGATTACTTTAGAGGAGCCTGATCCTATTTTGACAAACCTCTCTCATTCAGAAGCTTGTCTATCTGCACATGTGTCCCCGGAACAAGAACAAACCGGATACCTAGCTGATGAAGGAAAGCTATGTCCTGCACCCACAATTAGAAAACATGCTTTCGGTTTAATGCACACTTACTACATGGGCATGGCTAGTAGTTAATGTAACAAATAAAATGTTAGCAATAAAAGATCATGGTTCTGTGAAAATAAAAATTTGAAGTGCGTGCCTTGAGAATAGGATCTAGGAAAGGACTAGAAACAATTTCTCCAGAAATAATGACAACGAAGGTGCTGCCACGATAGGCCCACAAGTAAGGCCAGGCCTCGCGAAAGGAACGCACGAATTGCTTATCTTCCACCGACCCATTATACCCCTCTGCTTCTATACTCCCATAACCATTCGCTCCTTCGCTCGACGCAGTAAACTTCTTTGAACTTCCCTTCTTTCGGTTACCCAGGGGCCGCGCTTCTGGGCCCCGACGAGGCTTAAATTGCAGGTTTGATTTTGGGGAGTGGAAACACAAATGGTGAGAGGAAGAGTATAGTTTGCGGAAATCAGAGAAGGTGGAAGTGTTCGGAAGGGATGGGCATGAGGAACGTGCCATTAAGAAGAAACTGATTTCACACCGTGCCGGTGATCGGTGGTGGTGGCGAAGAAACTCTCAAACTTTAGCCGCCAAGCCAAGGAAACTATTTGCCTACTTCACTCGCATGATGCTAATTTCTTTTTCTGTTCTTTTAACTATAGTTTTTTTCACTCATAAATAGTAATTCTTCCGATTTTAACCATCTAACAAAAAGATGGAGTTTCCTTGTTAAATATTAATTTTTTTTTCTTTCTAATTTATTTTGTAATTAATTACTTTGTTTGTTTGAATCAAAACAATACCTTTATTGAAAAGGGAGATGAATAAATTAATAAAATTGTTTGAAAGGTAGTATATTTATTATTATTTGTGAAAAATCCTTACACAAATGAGAGGGAGAGAGTATGTTTTGGTCAAAACAACAATGCTCCTCTCTTTGAACAATCAGTTAAGTTATTAAAATAATACTATCTATATATATTGTAATAATAATAATTAGTAATAATGTTCAGTTAAATAGGTTCGTCTCTCTTTAAAATTTGTGTGTGTTGTCACTATCGCAACCCTCATCCCTAAAATTATTTAATAATAATACAAAATCTTCACTTGTTCATAATTCCGAACTCATTTCTGTAGTATATATTCAATAAAAAATAATTGATAACATTTAGAAAGGATTTATCTAAAGCCGATAGTTAAATATATAAAAGGAAGAATATTATTATGTTAAAAATATAAGAGGAATTATTTAATACATGTTTTAAAGACATGGTAAAAAATTTATGTCATGTCCCTGAAAAAACAAAGTCATTCTCGATCATTAATTTGATACCTATATGTTAGCATTCTTGTTGTAGTTTATTTAAAATTATTATTATTATTATTATTCATAATTTAATGTTAAAATATTAAACATTCTAATCAAATTTTATTGATACTTTCCTTGCATTTATTATTAAAGTATGCAATTTTTTTTTTCAAAAAAAAACAAATTTTGCATATGAACCCAAACTAAATAAACTGAAGTTCACAAAAACATATTTAAAAAGGAAAGTTTGAAAGTGAAGGAGAATATCAGTGTTGATATAATAATGTTTTATCCACACTTACGTTTTCGTGTCCTACTTGTTAAAGTAAATGTTGATCATTCATTCTGATAAAATGCTGTAAAAAAAGAAGACCTTATTATTCATCATATTCCTAAACAAGAAAGGAAAGAAGGAAAAACATTTATATAAAGAAATATTTTTTAAGTTTTTAAATTATATTACATTTATTATTATTATTATTATCTTTTAGAATTTATTATCACTTATTGTTTTTATTTAATTTTATTCAACTAAACAATGTTTTATAATTTAGTGAATAAATTAATATTGACTTGATTTATAAATATTAAACATGATTCTTTTAGTACTTATGCGATGAATAATTTGCATTAATAACCAAAAAAACTAAAATCTTTATTTTAAAAATTTAATTGACTGATATTTTTAACAATTAATTTTCGTTTCTTCAGTTTTAAGGCATAACCTTTTGAAATAAACAAAAAAAAAACATATTACTCTAAATAAAATGAAGACAATTAATTCTAATAAACAAAAAAAAAAAAAATTGTCCCACCCTTTAACTTAGAACATGGGTTGGAAACACGTCAATTCTTACCGCAATAATTTCTGAGAGAGAAAAGAGAAAAAAGAAAAGATACGTCATGCTTTAAGATCACCTAAAGTTAACAAACAAAACCTATAGGATTGCATATCATGCACGTAAATTTAAATATAATTTTAAATTAAAATTACATTAAAAGAATATTTTTTTTATTGCCCTAAAGAATTTTATATTGTGAAACTTTTACCTTTTGCACTTTGTCCTCTCCTCGAGAAGACACGTCACTTCAACGTGTGAAGCCAAAAGTGACACTTGGTTTTTAACTGTTTCTTAAATTTACTTGTTTCCTTTTATCGTCTCAGCCTACGCTACACTAATTTTTTTTACAGTTTTTGGAAACTACCTTTTATTTAAGTAATTGTTTATTTGCTACCACTAATATTTAAATTTATTTTCAAAATTTTCTATTTAAAAAGCAAAATTTAGCATTTTTGTTTCAAATCAAACTCGTCCGGTTAGTTGCCTAAATTATCTTCACATGTTGGGTTAATTCTATACACAAACTTCAATTTGTTCGTTTCAGTATAGCTAAAATAACAAATAGAGAGCAAAAACAATGTTTTTTTTTCTTGATCAGACAAAAGTGAACAAATAAATAAAAGTTGACTTGAAAGAGCAAAACTAAAAAAAAAAATTTGAAATTTAAACTTTTCCTTTTTCTTTTCTTTTTTTTTCTATAAAAGATTTTACAAACATCATATTTTAATGGTATTGTGTAAGCATTGTGGGGACATTTTCAAAAAATAATCAATTGCGAAAATGAAAAAGGTTTGTTGAATTGAGTTGATTTGAGAGTGAGAGAGAGGAGCGATGTGATACCTTGAGAATGGGATCAAAGTGAGGACTGGCAACAACTTCTGCAGATATTAGCACAACGAAAACACTGGCTCTGTTAGCCAAAACGTAGGATTGAGATTCCCTAAGAACATTGACGAACTCTTCGTCTTCCTCCAAGATGCCGAGGTGTTCTCCGGCGGCGCGACTTTGGTGACAGCCGCAGCCTCTCGGTGATAACGTTGTCGTTTTGTTGTTGTGTGACCTGAAAGTACAAGAACGACGACGAGGAAGGGTTGCAGTTGCGAGTGGTGATAGAAGATTGAGGAAGTGAAAGTTAGGAGCGGAGCCATGGGAAAGGAAAGGCACAGATATGGTTGCCTTGGAAGTAGCCGTAGCCATGGTTGTTGAGCTTCTACCTTCCCTTTGTGTGTGATCTCACTGTAACTCAAGAAGAAGAGACGGAGAGATATTTTCCATTTTGGTAATAATAATTTGTGTTGTGTTGTGTTATTATGGCTATAGCATAGAAACGCACCATTAGGGCAAATAAAAAAAAAAAAAAAAAAAGACACAGTAGCAGAGGTAGACTACGCGGGGACACGGTGCCGTTCTATACAGACTGAGACAGGATAAAATACGTTCCTAAAACAATACTAATTAATACTACTAATTTATCTATTCGGAATCCACTTTATTAATTTTAATTATACAACTGAAATATCATTCATATAAAATGAAACAAAATTAATATGATAATGTTAATATTTTGTTTCTGAACTGTAGCTTAGGTTGACATAAAAAAAATTAAATATTGTTTTGTTTTTATTTGTAGTAAAAATTTGAATTTGTTTTCTTCTTAAATTTTAGACTAATTTAATTTATTATCTTTAAAATAATGTAAATATAATTTTTAACCAAATTTTATTAAATTTATTTAAGATTTTAAATACATTTTTAATTAATTTTGGAAAAAAACGTATACAATTCAGATGTTATATGAAATATGTTTAAAATATTAAATAATTTTAATTAAATTTAATTAAAATGACTAAATTTATATGCATTTAAAATTAAAAATTAAAATAAATAAAAGGAACTAAAAGATATTTATTTTGATATATATATATATATATATATATATATATTTAAAATTTTGTTATTTTATGTGCAGGAGGTGTATTTCAGTGAAGAAGACTGGAGTGTGCATGTATTCTAACGAAAAAGTTTTTTTAACAATTTTTTTGTGATGGATCTATTTTAAATATTTTTTAAAAATAAATTAAAATAGATTAATAAAGTGGTGACATATATTGTATTAATGAGAAATTGTTAAAAAATTATTAAAATATAATGATCTAAGTTGTAACGTATGAAAATGTGTCGTGTATGTTGCGTGTGGGGGTGGGACCATCAATTATTCTAAATTATTCTATTGTTCTAAATTTTACGATGGCCCTTGTTTGTTTCCACAGATTAAAGCATCCATGACATGAGAGGTTCCAAAAGCTACCTCCTGCTACTGGATGAAGTTGCATTATTATTCATAAAATGACTGTATCATTGAATTCAAGCTCTCTTCTTATTTATTTTAATTCCTATATACATTTTAACATACACAAGAGTATACTATAAAATATCCTTTTATATACATTCAAAAAATTTCATACTCAACTCTCAAAAATTAACTTACAATATTAAATACCATTCACATCACATTTACACACACTTTCATAGTAAAATTAATCAAATCGATATATTAACTTTTATTTCAAAATGAAGACAGAATATCATTCCCAAATTCTAAAATTTAATCTCAGATTAAATTATACAATCCCTTCTTTCGGGGTTCTTAAAATTAAGGAAGATGATTGGAGATAAATAGGAGTTAAAGATCATAACAACCTATTATTTAAAAATAAGTTAAAAATCATTTCTAAAACAACCTGAACGTGCATTGGGTTCTTAAAGTGAGGAAAAGGAAGAAATTTTTTTAAACATTTCTAAATCCTTATTTTAACTCGTACATTAAATAATAAAATAAATATCAAATTTAGTTCACAGTTATAATAAATCATATATACAAACAAAAACACATAAAATATCAACCCCTTACAATTTTACTATTTATAAAAGTTATAACAACTTTATATTTATATTTATTACATATAGCCGAATTTATTTATTTTTTGTTTTAATCATTGCGTGAAAATGTTTTACACTTCATTTTGGTTTCAACATAACAGGTTTGATACTTTGGTTCTTACGGGACATACCATTTCTTATTTTAATTGTTAAATGTATATAATATTTTATTATTATTTCTGAATAAAAAATAGTTAGTAAATGTAGGTGAGATATTAAAATTATTCCTGATTTTACATAATCTATTCTGTTTGATATCGTTAAAATGCGACCTCAAATTTCAAGGACCACCCACCATTGAGAAAAGCTGATTCATGAAAGAAGCGTGTGACACTTGTAAATTAAGTTATGTAATTCTGGCATAAACACAGGATTAAAATATAATGAATAGGAAGACAGGAGACTATTGCTTTCAATTAGTTTTTCATGATTGAAAATATGTAATAATTAGATTTTTTTAATATTATATTAAAAACATCAGACTATATATCTCTGTTTATAGCTTTTTTTACTTTTTTTTTAATTTTTAATTTTTTAGTTTTTCTTAAAATATTCTGATATATATAAAATCAGTATCGTATTGTTGAATCTTACTTTTATCGTTATATCTGTTATTTTGATACATTAACATTTTTAAAAATTAAATAATTTTGTTTTTCTTCAAATTTAACTTTTATATGATTATTATAAAAATATTTTTATTAAAATTAACATTTAATTAAATATTTTTAACAAGATTAAATTTATTTAAATTTATATTTTACATTAACTTTTGTTTTAAAATTTTAAATGTATTTGTGTTGATATTTTATTACATTAAATTTTAATCTTATTTTTTATTTAAATTTATATTTTAAATAATTGTTTATAAATTTATATAGATATGTGAATTTATATTTCAAAGATTTGTATAATATTATATATTAATAATTTTTATAAAAATGGTAGAATTGGTTTAAAATTAACAATTTTATAAATTTAAATATAATTTTTTAAACTGGATTAAAATAAATTTTAATATAAATATAAATTTAAATAAACTTAACATTCTTAAAAGTATTTTACAAAATTATCAATTTTAATAAAAGTATCTTTATAACATTTATATAAGAGTTGAATTTGATGTAAGAGACATGAAATTGTTTAATTTGAAAAAAATTAGAATTGAATTAAGTTAAAATAACAAATACAAACATTAAATTAAGATTTAAACAATAACTTAACACAATACATGACAAAAAATATTTTTTAAAAAGAAAATTAAAAAATTAAAAATTAAAAAAAAATAAAAATTGAAAAAACACAAATTCACATATAATATGTTTAATTCTAATATTAAGGAAAATAACTTGATTGTTGCAGATTTTTAAAATAAAAGATTCCCCCGGCAAAATATAGAAAGAAATTTATTTGAGATTTCCAAACAAATAGGAATACCAACGGAATATTTTAATCAATAATTAATAAATATTAATAAAGTATAAAAACTTTAAAAAAATGACAGATTTTGTAATGAACTCTTGTGATAAAAATAATCTGCTTTCTTTTAGTTTTCATATTGATTCAAATTTGATACTGATTCAATCATTTTTTAATTTTGTTAAATAAATCCTTAATACTTACACATTTAATTATTTGATTTTGTTAAATACTTACACATTTACATGTCATAGTTATTTGTAGTTGTGGGGTGTGTGTCGAGCGGGACCCAATCTACTAAAATCTTTCCTTTAGGTCTTCAAGAAAAAAAAAAAAACTAATCTTTTTTTAACACTAATTTGCTTTAAACTTTTAAAAAGATATAAAAAAAATTATTATTCATTTTTTTATTTACATAAGAAAAAAAATCTAAAAAATATCTCATTTCAAATTCTTGTGTGTACTTACAAAGTTAGCACTACTTTTATTTACATTTTCTAATAGACTCAAAATAGATTAAAAGCCGTGACATAGTTATGTATATTAACCAATGCAAGGCTAAATACTGAATCACAGAATCTAAGTTTGGCATAAAACGTGTTCTTAAAAACAAAAACGAAGTGAATACATTCTACAAATTTCAAAATTAAGACTACATCATCATCAACCGGTATGGTCAGCGTTGGATACGAATTCAAACATTTCCCGGAAACTTGCCAGTGGACAAGATCTGAGAAACCACCAGAGCAGGGAATGAATATCTATAATACACCCCACAAAACATTACTTATCACAAAAATTTACAATATTTAAGTTTGTCTATTCTACATTGCTCTCGTGTTTGAACCTTCTGCAATGGAAAAACAACCGTTAGCTCAAAGGCGAGAAGTCCTGTAGGATTATATCAACTACTTCGATCAAACTGTCATGAATTTGTGGAGAACGTTCAGGTGCTTCCAGACCAGAACATCCATCTACGCCCACGATCAGTTTTCGTGTTGGGCGTTACGCTTATCCTACCTGCATTGGAGGTCAACCATTTACCGAAATCAGGGGATGCAACAAGTTCTTCCAAGGCTTTTTCAGTTGACTCCTTTGTGAACGCATCCCATTCTGCAGCTGAATATTTTTTTCTCTCCGGCGTGTTGTGTATTATGGACGGGTATAACGCTTCCTTCTGTGTTTTAAGTGGCGTCCTAATGTAACCTGGAAACGCATTTGTTTAGCGTGTTAATCACCACTCATCTCAATGTTTTTCTTCATTGATCAATCGGTAGAAAAAAGTTGTCCAAAGGTGACACTTTTAAAAGCAAGGATACAAGAGAGGCAAACCTTTAGGAGAAGATTTGCAAGGCGACAAGGTAGGGCTTTTCAGTCGTGGATGAAAAAGTGGAGAGTCCTCTTCATTTTGCATCTTGTTGTACATATGTTCATCGTGTGAACCATCAAAAGGTGACGAGTCAGGAACCTGGGATCTCCTTCTGTTTTTCTTGGGTGATTTAAAGAAACGCCTGCAAATATTTTCCACAATAAATACAAAGCAAAAATTGAAGGATGCATTTATTGGACCAATAAGAAGAAACTCTCATGATGACAACGTGTAGCAACTCCCAAGGGTAAAAACAAATAGAAAATAGAAATCTCCAAATATATTTTTGTATTTAACAAAATTTGCAGCATTCAACTAAAGATAAAAACACAAGGCGGTTTTAGAAAGGGAAATTGCAATCAGTAGGCCTTGAATTTGTTGAAATGATACATGCATTTCCTCTTCCATCATAGAAACAACTTGAATTTCCGATATTACTTCCTCACCAATAACTGAAATCACTGCCTAATAATGCTAATGTTATACTGACAAATGAATGTAATAGATAATATCCCCTAATATATATTAATTGTACATTTAATTAAGAAATTGTGGACTAACCTGCGTAAATGACGAATGAATCTCACTCTACGCATCCGCTTCAACAAGGAGAGGAGTATTCCACATAGTAAAGCCAATGTTCCTATCAGGGGATCCATAGAACTCTAGAAACAACATCTTATCAAATTTATAGTCATGTGCTTATCTTGAGCATCAACAGCATAATAAAAATGTTGGGGAAGTAAATAAATAAACAAACCTGAAGAATCATAATCGCAGCCAAAATCCTTATAGCCCACGCAACGAATTGAGCAGTGTTTATGTCCACTGATCCATCTTCAGTCAAGACAAGCTTGTGTACCACCCAGAACCCCAACCAAGCTCCAATTATTGCAACAAATGTCAGCAGAAATATTGCCAACTGCAGTTGACATTGCATAAATTAAGTGCTGAATGATTGTCATATTTGACTATTTGTGCATTGGACAAATATAACTAACTATAAAACATATACTAGAATAGGCAAAAAAAATACTACTAAGCAATGAATACCATAGAAACCAAGAAAGAAATGACAAATTAATGAGAAATTGCAAGAAAGTATTCATTGCGTACAATGGGATCAACTCTAAAGTTGAAGAAGTTGTTCGATAGCTGAATATCCCAAATTCAGAGTCCATCTAAACCATCTAGTTTTTTTTCTAAGATAGACCCAACTTGTATCCATTATTCATAGTATCTTGAAACTCGTGACTAATTCCAACAATTGGTATAAAAAATTTTAAAATACAAAGTTTAATTAGTTACCACCAAATTTTGCTAAGGAAAGGTTGGAAAAGCCTAAGTATTTTGAACTAGTACGCAAATAAGAAAAGCTATGCTAGAATGGCTTGCTGCGTAGGGTACTGTGCGCTCACAAACTAAACCCGTAGGAGAAATCAATAGTTCTCCCTTGGCAGAGGCAATTTTACAGCTTAGGTTATATACTTAGAGTGTTAAATCCAATTGAAAAACCACATACTAAGTTTTTTTTCCACATTGACAAACCATTCTCTTTTAAGTCTCACATTAGAAATATAATGCTCTTTCAACACTCCTTCCATCTCCTTTATAAGGAATCAATTATATACTAGCGCCCTCACTTTTGACTTGTAATCATTCATATCTTTAGCAAGTTGCATGCCATCTTCTACATCCAGTATCTCTTTTTTCATTTTCATTAGTTTTTCTCTCTTAAATAGGAGAAAATAAATGAGATCAATCTGACTTGCAGTTGTAGCAAGAGAGGAAGTCAATTACTTGGAAGTAGAAATGGGAGAAGATTACATACCACAGGTTTCTAAGTTTAGACATCTAAGATAAATATTACAAAATGATGGGAAAATTAGTAATGATGTGTTACACAAAAAACACAAGCGAGATGACTAAAATGAAGAAAAACATTATGGGTTATCATATCATGCTCTATGATAATGTACGTTGAAATTTAAAGTGGCAAGAGAAAAAGGTGAGTACAAAAAAAAAAGAGCATATTAAGACGGATGACGCAAGAAAGGACAAGATACAAAATGAAAGTATACAAGATATTAGCATGACACAGATTGAAGAAGAGATGAAAAAAACAGTAAAGGTCATTTTGGGATTTCATGTATGAGAATAGTGCCTGTAATGGATGTGAATGGTTGAGCACACAATGGACAAGTATAGCACAATGTAGGTTCCAAGAGTGGAGGGGGATTGCAATGGCATGATAGTGCCACCATCATACTATTAACAACTATGGCTTTAATTACATAATTGTATTCCTCATGAAATGCACCTTCTGATCCTTATTCCTTCTGCTGAACTGAACTCAGGACTGTTCCTAACATAGTATTAGCAAAATTAATTTGTCTATTATTCATGTCATGAATGATGGCATGGTTTTACAGATGGATGGCAATGGAAACCCTGCGTGATCATTTGTTGTGGACCATATACTCTTCAATAGCTAGCCATTCAAATTTACAGACAAAAATAAATGAGACTAACCAGCATTATCATAATTCAGAATACATATGAATAAGTGAAGGATATTTTTAAGCAGCAGTCCCATGTCTAAGAAAATCAGCGGAAAACAAATAGGTGACTTACATACAGGATTATACATGTCTTCATCAATTCCTAACTCTGTAAGTACTGAACGAACTAAGCCAGGAATGTAACGGAGGAGAAAAGTACCAAAACCAACCTGATTTAAAATAATGCCTGAAATTGTTAATTATATGATCCACATGATTAGTACAAAGATGGAAGAGAAGTGCGTTAAGGATAAACTTACAGCAGTTGAATACATAAATATAGCAAGGGAACTCTTACGACCAGTTGGAAGAACTTTCATTCCCTGTCAATTTATATGCGGCAATCTCCATGTTAATGTCAACAAAAAAATTTCGATAGACATTTAATATAAAAATTAGTTTGCAACTGAGAAGTCAAACTAATATAGAGAGAACAGGAGTTTTCACTTCAACATCCAGACCACGTTATACTTTATAGATAGGTATAATCCTCATTAGTTTTTCTAGTATTCTATTTTACTTTATACTGAACAGAATTTATTTCCAGCATGAGTCCAACTTTCTTGAGTTGGGAGGAAAGTTTTAATCACATGAAAAGATCATATCACTCTCTATCTTCCCCTTCTTTCTTTCACATATTCCCTATTTCTCACTTGTGGCTCCACTGTGTCATATCTCTATGTAGAGATAGCACTTTTGTACACAGCCTTTCCACCACCGTTGCAGACTACCTCCTATGGCCTTCGCTGGTAAGAGGTCTCACCCCTCTCCAATTGTCATGGAAGCCATCTCCTCCACGTTACGTTTTCAGATAAAGGGTCTTCGTATTCTTTGTCATAAGCTCACTCCCTTTTTTTGTGTATCTTGAGAATTGCATACTTAACTTCAAATGAGATAATCATCACATGGTTTCATCATATTTTCCATTTAAGTTTCACCTAATATCACTTGATTCAAATGTTAAAATGATATGCTATTAAGATACTAAATGAAAAACGTGATAAAAGGAAAGAAAATTAGCTTGCCTGTACATTGTTGTCATTTTCTTGATTTAATTAATTTAGTTCTTTTTCGTAACAATGTGTGATATTGCATTATATTTCTACTTAAATTTTATTGCTTTTTGAAAGTAACCGGCTAAATTTATATATATATATATATATATATTGATGCTATAGTTGAATATAATATTTTATAATGAGATTTGACTAGAAGATTAAATGCAATTAAGTTATTTCACTAAAAGAATGTATCTGGGATAAAAGACACTTTATACTTGAAAAGTTCTGTTGAAATAAAAAAAATAAAAATAAAACATAAAAAATCTTTTATCACCATAAAAAATATGTACAAAAAAATATTGTCAAAAATGTTTATGAATTTTAACCATTCCTAAAATCACAATACCCAGGATATATGATCACTTGGAAACATGATTCCACCTTTCACATGTCAAAAATTTAAAACGAATTAGGCAACAAAATTTTAAATATCAACGGTGTTTATGTTGCTATGACCACTGAGATTACTCAAGATGAAGAAAAATAAAAAAGACAACATCGTATAAGATAATCTACAAACACAGCAAAAGAAAAGTTTTCTTGACAAGAATTGAACTTTGAAGGTATGATTGACTACTCAACAAAACAAAAAGATTAATTATAAACAAACTAAGATTGGTTATTAAAAAATTTAAAATCGAAGGTTGAGGGAAAAAAACGTTACCTGATAAAGAATAATCAGTACAACGAGAATTATTCCAATTGCCATTGCACTGCTATAGTAAAATGCTAATGAATTACTTATAAAGGCTGCAAGGCTCATCAGAGTAATACCCAATACTAATAACACAATTCGATATACAAAAAATTCTGCAAAGGCGGGAAAAAAATATTGTTAGTGCTGGATGTAACGGTTCTTAAATGTGATCAACAGAACTCCAAAAAAATGAAACTCATATTCATCAGTAATAAATACAATATGTACATTTGGATTAGATTTTCTTTTATTTTTACCCCCTTCCCAACACAGATTTAAAAAAAAAACAATTATTCTTCAAAAAAAAACCTGAAACATTTACCTTCTTCGACAGAAACCTCAAAGTTTTCCAGTGTGGATCCAGCAGTCCTTATATCTAAAATCTTGTGGTCAAAAGGGGACATTGATCGAGTCCAAGAACCCTTGGCAACCTTCTCCCACTGGCTATGTGAACACATCCCGGCTACAAGAGACACATTCCTGAACAGGACGTATAGAAATGTCTTAAATCAAATACAATGATTATTTTTCCAATAACAGTTTAGGTGACAAATAGATATAGAGCAAAGTGCTAGTTCTTGAATAACCAAATGCATAAAGCACAAAATGAATGACTGTTCTGTCATGATCACTCATTAACTAAATACACAATAAGACCCTAGTTGATAGATAGTTTCATACACCACACACATGTACAATGTATGATGTACACTAGTACAAATACTCACCTATGGAAACAGACCTCTATGTTTGGCAGACGAACATTTGAGTGTGTAGGAAGTGGCAACACCTTTACTTTAAAGGAATGTGCAAATTTCCCCAGGCTTTTAAACCTTGACAATCCATGTATATAAACTCTTTCAACAACCACAGTAGCACCAGGCTTAGAACCAGGAGAATTTCCCACAGGCAAGCCACGTGATAGCTGCAGTGTGGCATTTTGAGTAAGAGCTGCAAAAAGACACAAGGAGAATGATAAGTGAAATTTCAACATTTACATAATTATGGCACCAGATTACTGTATATATAACATCAAATATACAAACAACAATCTACGTTACTTGAAACAACAAATTCGTACAGAATATTAATATTAGTTTTTATGTTGAAAGGAAACAAGAATATTTCATCCCATCCACTACAATTGTGGGCGTGCCAATAAACATTCATGAGGACTATCCTTAAGATGAAATCTTGTGACCAGATAATCACTAGGAGTTTACAAGTTATTTTAACATAAGAAAGTTTAACCATAAAGAATGATGTAGAACGTCTTTTTTAACGTTGTTGGAAAGGGAAACATAGAACGGGCATTATCGGCTTGAAGCAGTTCCTTATACAAAGTTTCAACATTTTAAACAAATTTAGGGCAACTTTCTTTCCACCATTGCGTTTCCCGTCAGTGATGAAGATATTATCCTCTACTATCCAGTCAATATGTTTCGAGTTCGACAATCAAACAATGTCATAAGAAACAAGAAAAAGTGTAACCAAACTTTCCGGGGAGAAAAGGCACAATCAAACCAAACCCTATATTTGAATCCATAAAACGAAAAAACAGAAAATGACAAAATTAACCAAGAAGGAAGGACAAGAATGGCATACACAAGGAATGTTCATCGGCGAATACCAGAACTGCAGAAGCCCAAAGGCAGAGCAAGTGAATAATCCAAGCAGATTGCGGGGTGTGAGAGCCCGCCATTGGCATACCAGGCTTGGCAATTGTGAGTAAAAAGAAAATAGAAGGCGCGCCTTCTAAATCCGAAAAAACTTAAGGGTAATTCTGCAATTTTACTGAGCATAAATTAGCCAACTCTTTTTCGGCAATTGCTTTTGGTCATCCATGATTTCTTCTTTCACCTCCTGTTAGTATTCCCTGAAATAGTAAAATTTTGGATTATAATTTTGAAGGTATTTTAGAAAAAAAAAATTGAAATTGGGTTTACCCAAACACAGCAATAAATATCATAGTCTCTTTAGTTAATATGTCACACAGCTAAATAAATACCTTTTGTTAGGTTTACCCAAACACAGCAATATTATCACTCTCTGACTTTGTTTAACTTTGCAAAAGCCATAAGAAAACTAATTTCATTACACTTTGTTTATTCATAAAATACAAAAAAATCTTGAAAAAAAAATTACCGACGCAAGTTGATGGATTTTTCAGCTATAAATGTATGGAAAGAAGAATAGAAAGGTGCATAAGTCAAACTAACTTATAAAATATATATATATATATATATATATATATATATATATATATATTGTTTTGTAACGTCGTAATTCAGAAGTTACAAATCGTATTGAAAGATGTTTTAAAAATTTTATAATGAGAAAAACTATATTAATTAAAAACTTCAACATTTAAAATATATATAATTAAAACAAAATCTTAACTTATTCAAAAATATTATACAATTATATAATACCGAAATTAATAAAATAAATTAAATTAAATTACATTGTTTCTAAAATTTATAACACAAGATTTTAAATAAACTAAGTATTTTTCCTACTCTTGTGTTTTTATCATACATATAAAGTATATATAATATCTTCGTTATCGTATAACCAAAAGTCATACAATCATCCCAATAAACAAAAATAGACAAGTATGTGTAAGTTACCATTAACCTAACCAATAATAATATAACGTATGAATAGTAAACAAACACAACATAACAACCACACATTCATCTTCAACATTGTCCTCACTGACATCATCATTTATCACATCATGATCATTATCAACATCCTCGTCAGTCATATCATGATGATACCATTAATGTCATCTGTATCAACAGAGCCTTCAAACACGTCGTCATTATTAAGAAGTGAACTTTAAGCTTAACTTAATCTCATAAAACTGAATTTTAAGAGTGAGATTTGCACTCAATTATATACCTTAAATTGACTTTATCTCTAGTTGACGTGAGACTTCCAACGTACGCCCCTCACGCCTGATCGCGCGTAGAACAATATGTTCAGCAAACAACAAATATCACTAAAATATGTTCTAACACGACTCTGATATCATGCTAAGAAATGGACTTTAAATCTAACTCAATTGTAGTTTTTCCTAACCATTTTCAATATAAAATATATATTTAATAGTAACTTGAATTAACTACCTAATTTTATTTATATATATATATATATATATAATTAATTAAATGATAAATATTTAGATATTAATTTTATCCCTTATTTATTTTATTTATGTTTTAGATATTTTTATTTAAGATTCATCATTCAGATAGTCACTACTTAGAATACTAAAAAAACACAAAGAATAGTTGAAGACCGAATAAAAGTTGTCGTCTATACTTAGAATATCTCAGTCCATTGAAAATACGAATATTTGTAGTACATCTTAAATATTAAGATTTGAATCTCTCGTATAAGAACTTACAGGTTCAGTTTATATATATTAACAAATATGCAAAAATTTCTTTTTAATTCTAGGATGTCAAAATTAGTTAACGTAACTCACGAATTGTCCCATAAAAAGTTGAGTTAAAAAAAAACTTAGCTTAATCCAATTCACTTTTTTTTAGTCAATGAATTAACTCAACTAAAAAGATTTTGTCCTTTCAATTTATTTTATATCTTTGTTATAATACAGGACAAGAAATTTGACTAAACTTATTATTTTATGACATTAATCTATTTTACCAAACATCATTATAAACAATAATTAAAATTTAAAGTGTCAAAATGCATAATTTGACGAATAAATAAAACTAACATTAAAAGTTTAAATATTATTGAATAATATTCTAATATTTAAAATGATGAAATCGCCAATTCACATAATTAAATACAATTATTAAAATAAACAACATATAAAAATAATAAAAAATCAATAAAAGATTATTTATAATAAATTACAAGTTAATCAACATTTAACTCAATTAAAACTTCTTTAATCTTCAAATTAAGTATACTGAACCTAATTTTATCCACATTAAAAAAATCAAGTTGACTCAGAAAATTGAAATCACTTTCACATCACTATTTAATTCTTAGACATTATATCCTCAAAACTATATAAATGGATTACCGATAAAGATGATTGAATTAATAATTTATATTGATTAAAATAACAATAAGTTATCCAACAAGATCTATCGATAAAGGAAAAAAAAAATGAAATATTTGGAGAAAATGTAAGTTACACGAAATATTAACATGCCCATCCAATAGTCAAAGGAAACCCTCTAACTTAATCTATGGTGTGTGTAGAAATCTATGTTAAAAGTTTGAAAATGGAATTAGATAGAATATACGGTTATATGACAAAGCATTAATTAACAAGTGGGTGTAGTTTGTTCCGTAGAGATGTGGGTCTATAGCAATCCTTGATATAAACGTCATTTCAATGTTTAATTCTATGCATGAAAGAGACACAAAACAAGAACAACGGTCACATTATTCATGAAACACCTATAATTTCATTCCACTAAAAGTTATATCCAGCTAACAGTTTTCATCCAAAGTCTCAATTAATATCAGCAAATACCTATATCTAATTGCTAAAATCTCATTAAATATTATCTTCACTATAATAATTTTCGTCATATTTATAAAATGTTTTTTTGACATATTAATGATTTGTAATAGTTGTGCTAAGGTCATGATAATGAACCATATTTTCAAGGCATTTTTATAATTTATTTTTTATTTAAATCAATGTGTATTATAAAAATTACATTTTAATTTGTTTCACATAGTGTTACTTTAAAAATAATAAAATATTTTTATTTTTACTTTTATGATGGAGCTTTTTATTTAAGATTACGAATCTCAAATTTTATATCCATTAAAAACACCTTACAAGATCTAAATTTTAAGAAAATAACAAAATTTAAGGATAATAATAATAAAAGATAATAATAATAAAAATAATATACCAGGACAATAACTATTTATCTTAATTCTGAAAATGATATTATTTAGTTTTATTCTCATTATTTACATATTATATATAAAATTGAAAAAAGAACTAAATTTAGTTTTATAAAAAAAATAAGATAATGATATTTAGACAATATTTTTTTTTAATAATATTTGAATATTTTTTACGTGTTATTATATGATTAGTCCAAAATTATTTCACAATTAATAATAATAATTATAAACACCATTATAAATCAATTATAAAAAAAATGTCACATAAACGATGTTTAAATATTATTTCATTATCCAAATAAATAAGCATTTCAATCCGCATTTCTATCCTCTTTCTGAAAGTATAAATAATCAAAGATCACTAACCATAGCCTTTTTCTTATTGTTAATTTTTAAGACAGATATTTAAATAAAAACTTATAATTGTTATTGAATAATTAAATTGATATGATTATACTAGAAACATATATAAATTAACCCATCTTTAATTTTAATTTATTTCCAATTGAATCAGAGTGTCCATGTCTATTAAGTAACCTTCATTAAGAAAATGCGAGTCACGAGGAGTGAGACGTGTAGGCATTATCCACCAAAAAATAAAAATAGGACGTGATTATTTTCTGCTAACAAAAATTTGAACCGTGATTAACTTGGTGTAATGATGTTTTGTGGGTAATTAATCTGGCTTTTGGAAACTGTGGCTGGCGTGGCGCAACAGGCAAAGGAAATATCGTGTCTAAACGGACTTAAAAAACAAAGAACGAAACTGTAGGTGGCACCACAGCATCTCCTTGAAGAATCTTCCTCGTCACATCACACCTGTTAACGTCGAAATTTCTTGCAACTCTAATAAACTGCGTTTCCGCAATCACCTTCGTTACATTTCTCGCATCGTCTTTTGTTTTTCTCTCCCTCCCTTCCTCACAAATATCGTCACCTCTTCGTTATTCTACAATTCTAGGTACCTTTTAATCCCTATGTTTTGCATAATAATCTCTATTTTCTTTCGTCTTGGAGATCTCGAGGAGCGTTTAATTGGGTTTGTTTTAGGTTAATTGTCAGTTTGGCTGTCGAATTGACAGAAGATGGGGGCTGAAGATTTGAATTTGATGGAGAACGAAGGGGGGTGTCGCGGAAGGGAAGGGAAAGGGAGGAGGTTGTGGAAGAAGGTGAAGTACCAGCTGGTGGAGTACCATTCTTTGCCCGGTTACTTGAGAGACAACGAGTACATTCTCGGTCACTATCGATCTGAATGGCCCCTCAAGCAGGTTCTGCTGAGCATGTTCACCATACACAACGAAACTCTTAATGTTTGGACGTAAGGATTTGCATTTCACCTTCCGCTTCCTATTTATTGTTTCCCACCAAAATGTTGCATGTTTTACTGTTTTTTTTTTCTGGAGATTTTTCTCAGGATTTCTTAGTTCTTTTACATGCGCTGCTTCTGAGCGTTTGTTTTCGTTCTGGGGATCTGTTTTGCTGGATAATATCCCCGTCATCATCTAAATAATTCAATATTATATGAGGAAGTCAACCCTTTTTTGAATGAATGAATCGGTGGAAAGAAGAGAGACAGAGTGGAAAACAATAGAGAAAGAATGAAAGAAAAGATAATAGGTGCGATGATTGAGATAAAAGAGAGATAGAAAGAAAATTGGTATGTGAGAGATATAGAAGAGAAAGTATGTTCATGAATATAATTGCTACATGTATGTTTGTTTTCCCGTTCATGGTAACACGAATTCCTGAATTTAAACAGAGAAGCAATAAAGGGTTTTTTTGCAAAAGTAAATTCGTAACACCGTCAACGGTAACCCAGACAAGCATTATAACTCTGGTTCATTTTCCCACAAAGAAAAAGGCTACAGTATCATTGTTGTTATTAGCTTTCAGAAAGTGATGGCTAGAGTGACTTCATGGGCACTCCAGAATTTAGGGCCTCTACATATGATTTCCAGCCTTCCCTTTAATCTTTGTTATCAATGAGGGGGGCTGTGACTGTGAGAGCATAGTTCAATTTGGACTGTTTTATGAGGGAAGCCTAATGTTCATGGCTCTCACTCTTAGCCCCTGGGAACAGAAAGGCAGTTTCTGCAATCAGAATCCATGATCAAGAGTCCACAGACCGTAACTATCAATCATGTCTCTTATATATTCAAATTATTATTTGATCTTTTTTGAGGAGGAAATATCTTGTAAATAAATCTGTCCAATTTTCAAAATAGTTTTAGAACAAGGTTGTCTACAATTGAATTGTATTGAGTTAGCTCTGCCTTTTTTTCCATCTGTTTGGTTTTCCTGGTCTTTACCCCGTCTGTTAATTGTTGGTGTTAAATAACTATTGCCTTACAAAATTTTTACTTTATATTTTTGTTTCTTTTGTAAAGACATTGGAAACTAGAATGGCACAACCAATATTTGGATTAAAGATATATGTTTTTAGTTTAGTTCGAAGTTTTCTTGTTCTCAACCATTAAATGACAAAATGCTATCTTTTGAAGGCATTTGGTCGGGTTCTTCATATTTCTGGCATTGACCATATACACTGCCATGAAAATTCCAAAGGTTGTAGATCTTAATTCCCTACAGCATTTTCCTGACATCATGAAGCCCGATCTGCAGAAATTACAGTCAGAACTCTTGACGTGTCTCCCTTCCGTTCCCGATTTACACAGACTCAGAGATGAAATCTCAAGTTGGCATATTAAAGAACATCTGTATAATTGTTTGCCTGTAAGATTTTCCAGTAGCAACCATACTGATGTGTGTGTTCTGGTAATCGCTTTACAACTAAATACTTGTTTCATTTCTCTTTTTCCTTTTGTTGCTGGGGGGATAGGCAGTGAGGTTTTAAACTAGCCCTCTGGTTGCTATCTCAGTTGGGTTTATCCTCTCTTTTTTCCTACTTGATGATAGATTCCTTTTTACAGATACCCACAGTACTGATCTGATTAATAATAATCTGTGTCAGGGTAAAATCTTTTAATCATATGGTTGACGAAATTTTAAAAAATTATAATCCTGGACTTAGAAGTTAGACTTGTTATACCGAATGATGGATTAATGATGATAGTTCCGGTAGAACTTTCTGCTGTGATATTTCATATGTTTCTCCGTTGGAAAGTTTCGCCGGACGTTTGATTTTTTTTTCCTTACCATACTGTTTATATTGATGATTGACTAGTGACTAGGTTTTGGGAGCTAATGCAGCATTTTTTATTTCTTTGTTGATTATGTGCAGCATAGCGTAAAGGAGGACCTGGCGAACATAATAGCACCACTTCTGATTAGACCAATTACAAGGTGGCCTTTTTTCGCATTTTTAGGGGGTGCCATGTTTTGCTTGCTAGCTAGCAGTATTTGCCATCTTCTATCATGTCACTCTGAGCGGATGGCATACATCATGCTGAGGCTTGACTATGCTGGAATTGCAGCCCTCATATCCACCTCTTTCTACCCTCCAGTATACTACTCTTTTATGTGTTATCCATTTTTCTGCAACCTTTACTTAGGATTTATCACCGTATTGGGTATTGCCACCATCTTGGTATCTCTGCTTCCAGTGTTCCAAAATCCTGAATTCCGCACCATCCGAGCATCTCTCTTCTTCGGAATGGGTTTGTCCGGAGCAGCACCTATACTGCACAAACTTTTTCTATTCTGGGGCCAACCAGAAGTATTTCACACAACAGGATATGAGATCCTGATGGGTGTTCTCTATGGAATTGGTGCACTGGTTTATGCCACTAGGATTCCAGAAAGATGGATGCCTGGGAAGTTTGACATTGCCGGACATAGTCACCAATTGTTTCATATATTGGTGGTGGCTGGAGCATACGTTCATTATCGAGCAGGGTTGGTTTATCTCAGGTGGCGTGATCTTCAAGGTTGCTGATTTAATAAGCATCTATAACAGTGGTTGAATACTCTGCTGTGATGTTACCAGTAAGTATGTTTAGTATACAATCCTCTAACTGATGTGAATTTGTGATTCCAGTTGGGGATGTTTATGCAACCATAGGCATTATTATGTACACACTTAGACCCTCAGAACAAACCATTAATAAGGAATAAAAGTTTATTTACTCTCTCATGGCATACCAGAAACATGTTTCTCTATTTGGGTGGGCGTATGCTTCTTATTAAAGCTGTGTAAGTAATATGCTTGCTCGGGAAGTCGAGGTACTATTTAGTAACTATTTTTTTTTCTTCTTTTTCTGCATTTGCAATATATAATATTTTTTAAAGGAAAATAACCTTTATTAATATTTTTGTTGATTTGAAATACACCCCAAATTACAGGAACTTGGACATGGTAATAGAGTTGATGTAAATATCATTTTCTTTTTAAAAAATGAAGTGTTATTGAAAATTTTCTTCACTGGACCCACTTTTGTTTTTTTTTTCTCAAATTCGGATTCGGTCACTTATATGCAACAAGACTACAACTTTCTTTTTGGTTTCAATTTTGAAGATAAATGGAGCTTTGAATAAAGTTAGTTTTTCATAGAATTGTAAAAGAGGAAAAAACGAACATTGTATCAGGTCCGTTTAACCTGTTTTTTAAATATATTATAATTTTTCAACGACTAATACACTATTTTTGTCTGTCTTGAAAATAAAAGAATCAAATAAAAACAAGTTTTAAAAAATTCAAGTTACATTAATTAAATTAATTTTCGATATATAAATAAATATATAGAAATTAATTATAATACATATATTTATATTTTTAATAATATTATTTTTATTTTTAAAGTACAATTATTATTTTTTAAAGTGAGTTGTTCCATCCAAATCAATTACATTTAGATTATAATTAAATAGAGGAAAAGATTATTTGACACTACGTTTGACACTCCTTTTTAATAATATATATCATAATTTTAAATTAAAAAATAATATAAATATAATTAAAATACTAATATTTTAATTGTAACGTATTTATTTTTTGTCAAAATCACAGTCTTAAATAAATAGAGCAAAAAATAATTTAATTTAATTTAATGTGCAGTTTGTTTTATCTAACCTGTTTTTGTGATTTTTTGGAACGTATGTACCGATTCTATTGTGCAAGTATAATATTGCCATGTTAACATGTTAGTAGTATGAGGCTTAATATGATGCAAAAAAACCTCACAAGTGCGTACTTAGTTGTTTATCTCCCCCATTGAAGATCGATAATAAGAACTGACAATCTCAAAATTTTATGTGAATAAAACAACAGAAATATAATATTTGCTGTCAAGCATAGGAAGTAATCAAAGACAAAATCTTTATGTTATAAAATTGTTGAAAGTTATGAGTTCAAAATTGAAAGATGAAAAGGGAACGATTTTAAAACAATTGATTAGACTGAGAGAGTAATATAAATCGCAAATGTAAAGTTTGTTTGACAAATATCTTATCATATAATAAAATAAGAGAATATAAGACAATAAAACAATAAGGTTACAACATAACAAAACATATTTAAATAACAAATTTCAATTAAAATTACATGCAATTTTATAAAATGACTTTTAATTTGATGTTTTTATAAATAATGAAAATTATCAATTTTTAAATTAAACTATACAAATTTATATTTTATTTGTAGAATAACTCTTAGATTATAAAGAAATGTGAATTATTCATTCCACAACATCCCATTATAAATTTAAAGCCCGTGAATTATTTTTTTTTAATTGAATATTTATTTTGAAATTAAACTATATAACCTTTAGAGTACTCTATCTATGATTCCACTTCTTCGACTTTTCTCAAATTTTTTTCCCGAAAGCTTTACGTTATGTTAAGCCATATAAGTGACTATTTGTTACAATGATAAATAAGGAAAACTAATCTTCTTTCAAAAACAAAATATGATGATGCAAGGTTTATCAAAATAAAAATTACAAAAAAATGTTCTGGAAAAAGTTTTAGAAAGTTTTTCTGTTTCAGAAGGCTTTAAATTTTATATTTTTAGAAGAAAAAAAAAACGTTTTCAAATACATTTAAATTATTTTAATGAATGTCATTATGTATTGTACATTTCATAATGGAGTATTCAAAAGGTAAGTAATTAAAAATAATTTGAAAAAGAAGATTTTATACAACATGTTTTTTTCTAAAATTGTAAGAATTTCCAGAAAAGTATATTTATCATTTAACTTTAGTGGAAAGATGCAGAAAGAAATTAGGAAGGTGCAAGAAGAAATTGCCCAAAGTAAATCGAAAATTGGTCTGAAATTACTAAGGCCCAAACTGGATAGATCTGGTGGCTGGAGCGTAGATTCACGGACCGGAAGTTCATGGTCCCAATAGGCCCGTACAAGGACCACAGCCTTAGGGTCCACTGGTGGCCCAATATTGTGTACGGATAAGAAAGCAATCAAACGAAGAAGAGTTCTGGAAAATAATACAATCCCTAACATATTATCACGACACGATTTTTTTTATTAATTTAAGTTAATTCAAATCATAAAAATTAAAATATACTTATCAAATATTGTGTGACGTCTACAAATTTTGCAACTGTAAATTTTAATCAATAAAAGAGAGTATATTAAAAAAACTGTTTTTATGCCGTTTTGGTTATCTGAGTCAATTGTAATTGCATATAACCTTGACAAAAATAAAAGAAACAAACAATCTACACCAACATATCAGTTCTTGTCAAAATCCAATGGCTAAATTTTGGAGACAAGTCACGTGGCTTCGGAGGTAGTTTTATTTTCACACGCATTAAATTTTCGATTTTGATAGTATAGCAAAAGTCATTGAGAGACTTTAAACTATAAGGATTCAGTAAGTATAGTTTCTAATAATTCCATATCTAGACTCATTCAAATAATGGTTCATAATTATTAAAATATTCCTGTAATACAACTATAATTAAGTTCTAACTTTACTTTTTACATTAATTACATTTTGATTATTCTTTAATTATGAAAACTGATTGAGAATCTTATGGGAACACAGCATCTATCTATTGAAATAGTTCTTGAAATGGAAGACTTTTTACATAATACATCCTCAACTCTATATGGATAATATTTTTATTTAATCCAATTCATATATTTAATTTTCTATATTTTTTTCAGACCTTATATGTCTTTGTATTCCCAGGAGAGAAAACACTAAGATAAGCTAATATAATGTGATATTATTATTATTATTATTATTATCATATAAAGTATTATATTTATTCTTTTGACGAACATATGCTAATTTTTGATAAACAATCATATGTAATTAACTATAATCTGTACAAGGTAATCGAAATCTGTTATTAGACATATAATTAACTTTTACTGTATACAAGGTAGTTGATTTCCTATAGTTGACATACAAGATATGTTTACCAATCAATTTTCTTAGGAACGTCTTCGGCCACGTTCAATACTATAATTTCAAAGTCTGTCAAATTTATATTTTCTTAACCTAGGCGGCTCCAAGGCAATCGAAAATTTCAGTTTAAATTAATATAATAAGCATTATATATACGGGTGATGGTCCTTCAAAGCAGCGCATAATTTAATCAGTGCATGATTGAAGGCAATACTTATGCATAACAATAATTTCGTTGCCCTAATAAACTGTTACTTGTCAAAAATATTGGCTCTCCGCGACTACGTAGTTACGTTCTTTTTCATCAAAAGAAAAAGGAAACTGAAATCCCTCATGTTGTACCCACCCTTTCTTAGTTTTGGAGACAACAAAAAGCGTGCATTCGTTAATTACTATAATTGCGCCTTTCATATATATATCTTTGGCCTTTTCATACTAATTTTCCCTCTATACTTTACCCTTTTGCACATTCATTCAATCTTTTACATAAAAAATTTATTGTTGACTCGTTAAAGTCGAATCTCAGCTTAAATGCCGGAAGCATCTCATAATTAAAATAGCGCAACACAAGATAATGTCATAAAAATTCGTGTAATAAAAGTGGTTGTGGAAGATAAAAAGAAAATTTGATTGAACATGCTACTGTTCGGTTCTGGAAAAAAATATAATTAAAAAGAAGATAAATGTATCAAACGCACTCGAAAGCGTTAGATAGTGTTTATGCTTCTGGGGTCGAGGACTGCTGTTGCTCAAATTCCAACTACGTGCCTCCTGATCGGTCTACTCTCTTAGTCGATCTTTCAAAGTGAGAGAGATATATTTGTAACAAATTTGAACGATCAAGTCGATATGTTTATCAGATAAATTTTGTGTTGACTTAGATTACTTAAAAAAATGTCCTTTACCTTGAAACTAAACAAATATTTATAAACCAAAATACGACAAAATAATCAAACCTAATAATTGTTCATTAATAACTGGTACTAATTCTATTAATCACTCATTAATGACCACTGTTACCACTTTAATGATTATCCTTTATGATTTTAACGTATCTTAGTGGGTACTCTATTCATTGGCTGTTCAGTTCCACACTAAGCCAATGGGTCATAGATACAAATAGTAAATCTTAAATGAAAATGTTTTTTTAACAATTTTTTTTGACAAATTTTTTACAATTGGTATTAATTTGTGATTGATTCATTTTAAATATACAAATTAATAAAATAGTGACACATAATTTATAATTTAGTATAAAAAAATTATTAAAAAAGTTAACGTAATTCAGCCTTAAATTGCGACCGTCAGTGCCCCCTTCATGAACATGTGATTATGAAATGAGAATGTGTATTGTTTTATTTCAACTGTAACCGGTCAATAACCAATAGTGTGTCTGTCCCAGAGCAGAAATTCTTAAATTGATTGGAAATACTTGGACCACAGACTAACAGTTAAATTCCTTACACTCAGAACAGTGAAAAAAAAAAATAGATTTTGTTCCTCGCTAACTTGCATGATAAACGGAAAAATTTTCATGTTGAAGATAACTTTATTCTTGTTGGTGTTTTAACACGTTATGGAGCAGCGTAGTAAAACATCTTTGACTGAATAGGTATATGACACGTAAGAAAAATCGCAACACAGATAATTTTTAGGTTTTTTAGAAAAACTTAATTACTTTACAGAGAATATTATACTTTGATAATCTATACAGTTTTACTTATTCTGTTTGTGAATCTGAAATAACCTTAAATATGCGGAAGTGTGATTGTGATTGAGAGGTATACCGGTAGAAAGAAAGTTGGAATGGACTTTAAGGTGTTTGGCGGGACCAACGTGTCGGTCACATTCCACGTGTCTATAATATGATGAAAGGCACGTGAATTGCAACGAAACAAAGTAAATGTACGTACCCTACTTCGGTAATCCCTTTGAAAGGAATTAATATCAGCACCGGAGCAACATGCAAGGTAAATAAATGGTGAACTACGTACCCTACCTCCATTCATTCTTTCAAATAATATAAATTAACCGAGTTATTCTTATCGCTACCATGGTGATTTTTCACGAGTAGCATTACATATATTTTCACTTGGGTTAAAAAAAAAAAACACTTTCCAGTCCCCTGGTTTCTTTAATTTTAGTCAGCAGCTTCAATCACGATATAAATCCATAAAATCAGTTTACTGGGCCAATTTTGTACTGTACTTGATTTAAAGCTTTCACATGCTCATCTCTTTCTTTCTTTCTTCATCCATCACTGTCCATGTATACTTGAATGAAACAGTCATCAGAAAATAAATTAGAATCTTGAAAGCCAGTTTTCTGATTCTTTTTCATTAAAAGGCAGAATAAAACGTAGATGCGTAACATTAAATTAAATTAGAGTAAAACAAAGTCTGGTAGTTAACGTTTAGAAATTTGTCGTTTATTTGTTTGGTTAATCTCCTTTAGTTGTTTTTTACCTTTAACTTTATTTTTGGGAGTTCTGCCATGCCGTAGATGGCGCGCTACCTCTTTCTTATAAACAACAACAATGCGCATAAAGATAGTCCCAGAGAGTTTCCAATGTTAGAAACCTATAGTACGTGTTAATCTTCTGCTTCGAGTCACAAACTCTGCTAATTTTATTGTAACCAACACTAGTAAAGAGGCCAGAATTCTGCGCAACAGCACGCAACGTTTCCAGTTTCCACATTTCACTAAAATGGTAACATCTGAACTCTCCAATCACCACCACCACCACCAGCACATTAGCAACAATTCTCCCATGGCGAAGCCCATTTCTCGAAACAAAAACTCTTCTATATTCCTCTCCGACGGTTGCCTTTTCCTTGGAGGAGCATTATCCGCTCTTATCCTCGTCTGGGGTTTCTCCTCCTTCACCACCTTCCCCAACGACACCCTCAACTTCGAAACCCTTTCCCAAAACGACGCAACATCGTCCCGCACTCCCGACTTAACTTTCGACCCTCCGGACAAAACTTTCTTCGACGACCCGCAAATGGGGTACACCATGGACAAGAAAGTCCGGAACTGGGATGAGAAGCGCGAGGAGTGGCTCAAACTCCACCCTTCGTTTTCAGCTGGAGCAAGAGAAAGGGTTGTGATGATCACCGGCTCGCAGCCGGAGCCGTGCCGGAACCCTATCGGCGACCACCTTCTCCTGCGGTTTTTTAAGAACAAGGTAGACTACTGTCGGCTACACGGTTACGATATTTTGTACAACAACGCACTCTTAGACCCCAAGATGTTCGCATATTGGGCCAAGTACCCTGTGGTGCGGGCCGCGATGATGGCCCACCCGGAGGCCGAGTGGATCTGGTGGGTTGACTCGGACGCGTTGTTCACCGACATGGAGTTCAAGCTCCCTCTGGAGCGTTACAAGGGGCACAACCTTGTCGTTCACGGGTGGCCCCATCTGATTCACGAGAAGAGAAGCTGGACGGGCCTGAACGCCGGCGTCTTCTTGATCCGAAACTGTCAGTGGTCTTTGGACTTCATGGAGTCATGGGCCAGCATGGGCCCGCAGACGCCCAATTACGAGAAATGGGGAAAGAGGCTGCGGTCAACTTTCAAAGACAAGTTCTTCCCGGAGTCAGACGATCAGACGGGCCTGGCGTATCTGATCGCGATCGAGAAGGATAAATGGGCGGACAGGATTTACCTGGAGAGCGATTACTACTTTGAAGGTTACTGGAAGGAGATCGTGGGAACGCTGCAGAACATCAGCGAGAAATACATGGAGATGGAGAAAAGGGTGCGCAGGTTAAGGAGGCGGCACGCCGAGAAGGTGAGCGAGAGCTACGGTGACATCAGGGAAGAGTATTTGAAGGATGCCGGGTTCGGTAAAGAGAGCTTGCGGAGACCCTTCATCACGCACTTCACCGGATGCCAACCCTGCAGTGGAAAGTACAATGCCATGTATTCCGCCGACGATTGCTGGAACGGAATGCACAAGGCTCTCAATTTCGCCGATAATCAGGTCATGCGCAATTACGGTTTCCAGCGCTCCGATCTACTCCTTAACTCCGTTTCCCCTCTCCCTTATGATTATCCTCATCCATGACATCATCATCATGACGATTATGACCATGACCCCAGGTAATTCTTTAACTAATCTTCACCAATTGTCAACTAATATTCCTGAACCAGTAGTTTCTTTATAATTATAATATTTCATTTCAGTTTAAGTGATAATTTAAATGAAAGTGATAGTTTCATTCTTCCCGAATCCCTAAAATCTATTTTAATTTTTTTTGTGCTTTGTCCCATATTCTTTGGTAATCTTGTCTCCCTCACTTTTTTATTTTGACTAAATCAATGCTCTTTTTGATTATTATCACCTTGCTGCATGTCGTGTAAATTATAACCCAACTATTCTGGTTCAAAACGAATCCACGAAGCCCACGCCGAAATATCCTCCCAAACCACCAGTGACAGCGTAAAGTGAAATCCTCTGTAGTCTCGAGTTTTACATTGTTCTGTTCAGCATGACTAACTTTTGTCTATTCTTAGAACATTGAAACTAACAGAATAGCAGCACCTCTTGAGCATATAAAACTTAGGTATTGTACAATCAGTATTAGCAGAGTATTATTTTCTGATGAAAAATGGTATTTCATTTTATCTCAACAACATCAGTCCTTTTACTTACCAAAATTACAATACTTGTTGTGGAGATAAAATAGTAGTTTTGTTATAGAAGAAATCAACAACTTTTGCTGTGATACTAAAATTTTGAAATTATATAAGAATATGATAAAAACTAAATTTTGAAATAAAGTAGGTTTACTGGGAATTGGAATATTGAACCAAAGCTTTGCGTAATTGCATAAGAAAAGCGTAGTAAACATTGACGGTTACAGTGTGGGCATAACAGTAGTGAAACGTGAATGGAGACAAAATAGGAAGTGGTGAACAAATGAAGGAAGTTGAGTTTGTGCACACTGACAAGATTTCAATATGACATGGATTGGGGCAATCGAATGAAATGATACCTTGTATTATTGCAACATGCGGGTAGGGTGCCAGTTACGTTGTTGATTGTCTTTCAACCAACATGATCTTCAAATCATTCAATCCAAGGAAGTCAATCTACATACCCAACCATTTTATCATTACTTTCCTGGAGTATTGGTTCTGACAATCATGGCATTGGCTAAAAGGCCACTTTTACTTAATTGTTTGCATAAGTCCGCGCATGCATTCATACAGTTGATAAGCTGATTTTGAAAAACCTTTTCTTTATTTGAATCTTGAGGTGTTTAAGGTGTGCAAGATAATTCCAAAAAATGGAAAACCCTACGTTGTTTGTTGTTTGTTGTGGAAACATTTTATCGTGGATCTAATAAATACTTAATTTTGGATGTGCAGTGTGAAGGACCCAGTGAGGTTGGATACATTTTACTGCGGGCCACTAGTAAACATGGATGGATGATGGGCATGAGCATGTGCATGAGTACAGAGTTTTCTTTCATCTATCTGTATTATTATGGGATTGTGGGGTTACACTCAACACTTATACCATTTAGTACCATACCCACCCATGTCAATATATTAGTTACTGTGGTTAAGTTTGGCTGTTTTTATTTCCCTTTCCTCCAAGGCTAGTGGCTGCACATGTTACATATATACAAGTATAGCAAAATAACAGTGTTAAGCTTTGTGACGTTGTTATGGCAGCTCTTTTAGTGTTCCCAATATCAAGATGGCCAAATAAGCCTATGGACTGTGACGTGAATTTTTGGAATATGAGTTTTTCCGTTACCAAACCTCTCTAAACTCATTTCTAAATACACTACAGTACTCTCCAATCAATATTTTTTTTTTGTTCATGTTGAAAGTTGGCACTACAAAACTCCCCAGATTTCCATTAGGTGTCATTTAAATAAGTAGGAAATGATTGTGGCAAAATGAGGCGAATCGCTCCATTTAATTAAACGAGTTAAGGTGAGTTAAAATTTCTATTTAATTTTATAATTCATTCAACCCAATCTGACTTTTTTTAAGTGAATTGAAGGTGTGTTTGTTTGAGTCTACCCGTTGGGCTTGTTTCTTTTTAATATTCGTTATAATTCACTAAAATTGAATTATGATTGTAAGTTTATTAATATGAATAAATTAAATGGTTAGCATTTAAAGTTCTTTTTTAATCTTTTAATGTCATTGGTCAGTGAGTGTATTTTCTGTTTTAATATATTAATTAGTGATTATTGTATTTTTTTGGCTTATATGCTTTTCATTTTATTTGCATTCATTTTTGGTGAATCAATTCACCATTCTTTTACAACCCATTTTGATTTTTTTTTAATTACAGCAGATCAATCCAACCTTCATTACAAACTTTGTTTTTTTTAACATATCAGCGCCCCAAATTCTTTGAGGTCCGGTCCATTAACGCTCAAGATTTCATTACAGCTATTTCTTCTAAGCACCCGTTTTTTTTTTCTTACTGCACCCCAATATCATGGTAATTCTACCCTGCCTCTTCTTTGTCACTGGCCTCTGGTAGATGAGGAACCTGAAGATGCGAGTTCCTCTTCATCGGAGTTCCTCTAGCACCTCCCTAACCTCGCCGGAGTTCCTCTTCATCAAAGAGGTCCGTCGCCATTGCTTCTCTTGCGAGAACCTCACCTTTTACATCGATTGCAGCTACCTGGCTGGAGCCCTCAACGAACATTGACAGTTGACAGTTGCACGAACATTGTTGGCACTCTGATGATGTAGATGCAGAAGAATGAGTGATGATGGTGAGGAATGAGCGAAGAAGATGAGGATCCAGTGTGAAAATACCTTCTGAATTTTACACTCCTAAAGTTTTTTTTTTTTAATTCATTCCAGAAATAGTTTTCGGACTGCACATTTCGAATTACATTGGTGTATTTCAGAATATGTAATTCAAGAGTTATTTTCCTATTTAAAAATATATTTTAGAATACACACTTTTGGATGTAATTTTTTTTTAGTTCATTTCAGTTTTTTAATCTAAAAAGTTATTTTTCGATCCGAAAATTTCTAGAATACATACTATAAAATATATTTTTTATTAAATTTTTTAATGTATATTCTGAAACATTGTTTCGAATCCGAAAATACTGAACAATCTGAAATTCATTAAAAAGAAAGGAGTGTAGGCATAACTTTTTAATTTTTATTATGATTTTAATGAGAGATAATTTGGGGTTTATTAATTTTATAATGGTGCAAGGAAGGAAAAAAGAAAGAAAAGTGCAAGAAGAAGCAACCTCTCAGTTCTTGGATGGACACTACACAACAATGGTCAAGGAAATCGAAAAAGGTGAGAGGAATTGCGAAGCCCGTTGCTTCGAGACGGAAAATCATGTTAGTAAACAAAAAATAGATTACCAACTTAAACCATAGGAGGTCAAGAAACTGCGTATCCTCAAGAACATGCAGGTTTAATAAAGGAACCAGCATTACAGGACTTCTCGTTTTTCACCCCTGGATGCAAGAACTGTAAAACCAATAAATGCGTCAACCACTTTCTCCTTTTTGGAACGAAAGTGTGAGTCCAAGTCCTATATTGGATAAAAATGAAAAAATAGAACACTATATAAAGATGAAAGATCCATTAATCCATTGTTTTAAGGTTTTAGGTAGAGAGTGATGTCAATCCTTTATATGGTTAGGCTTATATCTCATTGGTGTTTGTATCTCCCCGGTGAACCTTCCAGGTAAGTGTGTCCCGTTAAGATGAACGGCGGTATAAAGGACTATGCTTCCGCTAGAGAGGGAGTGTACCAATGTGAAAGGGACTCACCCTTGAGGGCGTTAACCCATTGTCTTAAAGTTTTGAGTAAAGAGTGATGTCAATCCTTTATATGGTTGAATTTATATTTCATTAGTGTTTATATCTCCCCGATGAACCTCCTACTTGATAGACCCAACACTCTCGTGATCCATGATCTATTTTACACATTCCAATATGAATTGAGGGGATAATAAATGAAATTATGAAGTAAACCACAGTCACAAAATGATGCTGTTAACCGAGGAAATTTGTTGAGTAACAAGAAGCAAACTCGTTTTAATACAGCCATCCATTCTGAAACTACTTTACAAAATTAACCACTGTATCACGAGCTCAACTTTACTCTAAAGAATAGCATCTCTATTCTGTGATTGTTTCCAGCATATACTTATAAACGGGCTTCTTTTAGGTCCTCAGCGGAACTTTCATTTGTGTTGTCCAAACTAGAGGCATTTCCCTTTTGTTTGGCAAGCCTTTTTGCCATCCTACGGTGCTTCACTTTCCCTGATTTACCACCACAATCCGCCACACCACCTAAACCAACGTGTGTTGCATAAAAGTCAGAGAAAACATACATAACGCGATCAATAACACAACAAGACATTGATAAAAGGATAGTGAGAATGTTCTTGGAACCTTCTTCAGAAGCATTTGATCGAACAGGTGGAGCATCACGTGTAACTTGAGTGGAAGTCAGAGGCAACAGTGGTCCAATAAGTTTTCCGCGATGAACGACTTCTTCCTTCAGTTTCTTCTTCCGAATTTTCTTTCGCTGGGCCCTGCTGAGCTTCTCTGTCTCCGAGTCATGCTCTTCTTCAACGCTAGTCGAGGAATTGTTGTCACAATGATCCAAAGCACCTACATTTCAACAATGTTTCTTTCAATTTTTGCGATTTTTAAAGCATGGTTCCTGCTGTCCAAAATCGTACCTGAAATAACGTCAGAAGCAGACTCTTCGATCAAGGGCTCCGCAGGTTCCAACTCTCGTTCGCGCTAGACGACGATAAAAGTATACTATTAACATTGGAATTGAAAGAAATTAATGAGAGACAGAAAGATATACCTGAGGAGAGGAGGGATATAGCATATTAACTATGGCTTCATTGAACCTGCGTTTTCTGTCATCAGGATTCATCAAATCAATGTCAAAATTTGAATTTTTTGGGACTCTCGTTAAGGTTCTGTCTCTTATTTTGGGGGCTATTTTTCTTTAGTACCAAGTTTTTTAAATTATTCTCAAGAAACTACGTTGTCATGAATTCTTTTAACCAATATTTTTCAACAAAATATTATCATTAATGGGGATGGAAGACAAAA